>PVKA01041450.1:0-18083 GCA_004027165.1 Ctenomys sociabilis | reverse complement strand
AGCTGCCTCTCTGCTGCCCAGGGTCGAGCTCTGTGCCCTGCTGCAGCAGGCTCTGCCTGCTCCACCTCTGGGCCTCACCACTCTCCCTCTCCCCAGCTGCCCTCCCCCTGCAGTGCTGAGGGCTATGGGTGAGGTCTGCACTGGGGCCCAGGGCGCTGCTCCAACCACTCTGCTGTGTGCTGCAGGGTGAGGTCAGCGTTGGGGGGACGGGGTACAGGATACAGGAAGGGATGGGGGTTTGTTCGGCCACAGTACTCAGACGATGCCTGCCTCTACCTCCTGGCAGCATCTGCCACCTGAAGGGGTGACAGGAATGCCACCTTGAGGGAGACCACTATGAAGTGGCTTTGAGCAGGATGTATATTAACCAGTTGGCTTTTCATCTTTGTGAGTTTGCCCAAGGCCCAGGGCAAGTCTCACAGTAAATGAACTTGTGTTAGTCACTCGTCCAACTGAGACCGTAATGGTGGGCGAAGCCAGGAGGCCTCAAAGGCCAAGATAAGGCCACAGCTGAGGACACCTGGCTGCAGCCTCAGACAGCTAGATAGAAGACTGTAGCTGCAGGCACCTCACTAGTGAAGGCTTTCCTGGAGATAAGGTAGTTTCTTCTACCTAAACCTCATGTATTACTTGGGGCAGCCCTTGAAATCGCCCGAGTCTTCCCAGTGTCTGTCAGTATCCCCCTCCATTGTTTTAAAAGCTAATAAATGTGGGCCACACAGAGAATTTGCTGGTCCAGAACCCCAGGGCAATCTCAAATTCTGTGAGTTTTTGATCCTCCTGGGCCCTGAAACATGGCAGTTGTCTCATTTAAGCCTTTGCCAGCCATTCTCTCCTTTGGGAGATTGTGGACCTGATCAGCCCACAATAATTAAGGACATTATTAACGCAATAGCAACTGCTGTCCCTGTAGGGAAGGAAGGTCTCGGCCTCTGTCACCTACCTGCCTGGTAGCACAGCCAGAGTCTGGGCCAGGGAGCTGGGCCTGAGGGGGGATGTAGGGATGGAGGAACATTGCCTGGCCTCAGGACCATCAGCCCAGAGGAAGGGGCCAGGGGCCTGATATGCTCCCCAGGGCCACGTCCACTCGGCTGTGTGCTCACCAGTGGTCGCTGTGGATGAAGCCAGCATTCCTGTGATCCCAGCACCTCCCAGCACTGCTGCGCTGGGCACCACGCCCTGGGTGCATGAGTCTTTAGGGAGACATGGGGTGATCAGACCACAGCACCCAAGAGCTTGAGCTCAGGAGAGTCCCCTGTTGAGGATGTAAACTGGCCATCGAGGGAGAGAGGCCTGGGATGTCCCTGTCCCATTGGGGTCTGGGCCTCTGCCAGGCCTTTGGGTGGCAATGGCCTGGCCTCTGCCTGTAGCCTTTCTCTTCTTTTTGGTGACGCTAGGGGGAGCTCCAAGGCTGGCTAGCGTTGGAAGATATAGGGAGCCAGAGTGCACCCTGCTGGCCATCGGAGGTGGAGACCACACAGCGGATAAACGACCAGAGAATGACCTAGAACGGTTTTAAGGGCTGGTGTGGCAGCTGCTGTTCCTCCTGAGTCCTTGCTGTGTAGTTCAGGCTGGCCCTGACCCACAGAGATCCTCCTGCTATAGCCTTTCGAATTCTGGGATTACATGTGTGCACTCCATGCCCAGCCTCACCTTTTTTAAATTGAATTTTTAGCCACGTGTGGTGGTGGGCACCTGTCATTCCAACTCTTGGGAGGCTGAGGCAGGACAATGGTTGGGAATTTCTGAGCAGCTTAGGCCATAGAGTGAGCTCAAGGCCAGCCTGAGACCCTGTCTCAAAAAGACAAAAGAAGTTAAATAATAAAATCAAACTTTTAAAACCCTGCATTCATTGTGCATGGACTCACAGGCCGGGGTGAGCACTACATAATGTGTGGAACCATCTCTTCTGGGGCCAGAATCGTAAGTCTCGAAATGTGAATGGGGAATTGTCCACTCATAGATTTGGGTGTCACAGGAAAGCTTGTAGAGCAAGAAAGATTTCTGGGAAGATGGCAAAAGGGTGAACATCAGAGAACACTCTGAGATTTGGTGTCCAGACACCAGAATATAGAAACAACGTGAGAAAGATAAGGAAGGAAGTAGGTTCCTGGAACCCAGCAAGGTCCTGAAGCAAGAATTGAAACCCACTGGGAGAGCAAAGGGGGACCGCAGTGTAGAAGGCGACGGGCAGCGCTTCCTCCCTGAGCTGCGTGGGAGGAGCAGGTCAAACCTGCAGGCTCATAGTGACTTCTGTGACCCAGAGTCCTCCATGGAGAAATGCACTCATGGGTGGGAGCCGTGGAGGAAGCGGACTGCGGTGTGTGGTGAGTCACTCGGTTCAGCCTCCCCCAGGACAGGGCAGCTTGCCGGAAGCCAAGGAGACGGGCCGACTGGACTCAGCACGCAGCGCAGCTGTGGGCCGCATCCACGACTCCGAGGTGTCATGGTGAAGTGGCATTGAGTTCGAGCCATCAGGGGTCAGGGAGCCGAGTTCAAGATGGCAGGATGTACCTGGAGCACAGCAGGCTGAACAGATCGGGTCCATCCTCACAGCCAGAAGCCAGGCTGAATTTCGGTGGACATGAAGGGGCAGGTTTCTGGGACGATCCGCTCCCTTTCTGTAAAGCTGTGCTTGGTTTGCTTGGGTTAATCAATTCAGATCTGAACTGTCTGTCCATGTTGTCTGCCGGTGACAGCACGGATATGCCCCGAAGTGGACAATATCTTTCTTCTTTTTTTCACTTTTGGTGTTATTGATTTTTTCTTGATTGTTTTTATGTGTGTGTGAACATTGTTTCTAGCTCTTTGTTGTTCTGTTCTGTTATTTCTTCCTTTTCTCTGTCCCTCCTGTTTCACCAGTATCCAAAAGCTTGAATAATCTTTGTCCTCCAGCCTTCTAATCTTTTCCTTTTCTATGTCTCTACTTTTTCCACTAAGCCCTTTTAAATTTTCTCCCCAAGGGTAAAATTGCCAGACTGAGGGCATATTTACTGTATTTTGTTATATCTTTACAAATCTAGTTCATATTCTAGAGGTGGCAAATTAACAGCTGCCACAGTATGTCCCTTTCTGGGCTATGCAAGGCTATGGTCACTGCTGATTGTGCTCCTTCAGCCACAGTGACGTAATTGTTCTAATCGGTGGTTCTTCCCGGTACACTGAGGCTGAGCTAGCCTAAGGGTCATAATACTGTAGGCTAGTGCCAAAGAACCAGGGGAAAGGACAAATAGGCAGCAACTTCATTCCAGTGAATAGAAGAGATAGGATCTTGTGACACTCAAAGCCCAAAAGCCAGCTACTCCTGGAAGACATCTCTGAGTAGTCGTATCCCAAGTGTTCTAAACACTAGAAGTAAACTTACTAGCCATAAGCAATTTATAAGCATTGAAAAAATAGGAAGTGAGAAGATATTTAAGGAAATGGCTCAGTGGCACAGCACCTGTCTGTCAATCACTGAGTCATGAGTTTGATTCCTGGTAGAAAGAAAAAAAAAAGCAAAGATGGTACTCCAGACTTCAAGCTGCCAAAGGCAAATCCAGGGGTCAGTGTGGTACAATAATTTGAAAGCCACAGCCAGGACTTTCTGAAGTGTGAACAGCAGAAATACTAGGGCAGAGGAATGAGGCTTTAGAAAAAATCAAATCAGAAATAATTTCTAGGCTAACTGCAAAGGGGGTGACCATAACGATAAACATCGTTAGTGACTCTAGAACAGGTCTACATAGAAAATGAAATACACAGGAGGTTAGAGAAAGTAGTGGAAACCATGAGTGCTCGACATAGGAGAAATGTGGAATCCATGAAACGGACTCAGACAGAGGGGACTATAAATGTCCCTGAAACTTTATGCAGAAGAATCAGAATATCAGATACAGAAGACAGAAATTGCAGTTAGGATGAAAGGAAAGATTTCTTAAAAATAGCAAGGAACCACAAAAAGATCTGTGAGATGATGCAAAGAAAAATAGGATCTGTCAGAATCAATGAAAAAGCTGGAGTGTAAATGACATAAAAAAAAAAAAAAAAAACCTGTTTATACAAGTAATGGCAGAAAACTTCCCAAGCAGGGAAAAAGAATTTGACTACAGTTAAGTGAGGCAGGAGGTTCTTTTTGTCAGATGTCTGGCAAGAATGGAGACCATTCTTAGCAACCAGACTGTGGACATTCCAGAAAATGTTCACATCACTGTGAAAGGACTCACAGCCATTGTGAAGGGCCTCAGAGGAACCCTGCAGAGGGACTTAAGTCACATCAATGTGGAACTCAGTCTCCTTGGGGAAAAAAAAGAACTGGGTCCAGGCTGACAAATGGTAGAGAATCAGAAAGGAGCTGGCCACTGTCCACCTACAGAACATGACCAAGGGGGCCACGTTGGGGTCCTGTGACAAGACGAGCTCCGCATGTGCTCTCGTCCCCATCAGCGTCGTCATTCAGGAGAACGGGCCTCTCATTGAAATCTGGAATTTCTTGGGTGAAAAATACATTCACCAAGTTTGGATGAGAATAGCTGTTGCTTGCTCAGTATCTCAAGTCCAGAAAGATGAGCTAATCCTTGAAGGAAGTGACACTGAGCTTGTTTCAAATTCAGCTGCTTTGATTCAGCAGGCCACAGCAGTCAAAACCAAAAATATCAGAAAATTTTTGGATGGTATCTATGTTTCTGAAAAGGAAACCATTCAGCAGCCAGCTGAGTAAGATCCAAGAGTTAATCCAGCCACAGAAACAAGCTTCGGGATTGTAAAACCAATCTGTGATATGTTAATGAGAAAATAAAAGATCTTTATTGATTTAGAGAAAAAAAGTGAGGCATATGGAACTCTGGAATCATGTAAAATCTATACAAAGGTATATGAGTCAAGATTCCAGCAATTCAACACAAGTACAGATTTTTTTTTTTTTTTTTTGGTATTTTAGGGAAGGGTCTACAGGGTGTTCAGGGTCTCACTATTAGATTGGAGTCATAGTGATCCGCCTGTGTACAGCCTCTCTAGAGCTGGGATTACAGGCATGCACCATCACGCCCAGTCTCAACTGCCTCTCAGAGCACCCCAGGGGCAGGGCCAGCATGGCAGGCCCAGGGATTGAACCCCGGCCCCTGTGCCTGCTTGCAGGAGCTTTAATCCACTGAGCTATCTGGTAGAAGTTTATTTAGCTCAGAATTTGTGCAGGTTTCAGTACATACTCAGCTAGCTCCAAGGCAGAATGGTATATGGCAGAGAGTAGCAGTTCGTGGTGACAGAAAACAGCAAGAGCAAAAAGGCAGGAACAGCAGGAGAAATGGGCCTCTTTCCCTTCCTTATATTGCATTCAAGCTATCCAGGGGTGTAGCAATCACACCCATAATCCTAGCATTAGATCATGAATTAATCACAAACTCGACAAGTGTGTCCCAATGACTGCATGAGGCTTTGGGGGGACAACTAGACCCAAACCATAACACTGTTAGAGAATAGAAACACACCAGGTATAAAGGAAAGCCCATTAGAATCACAGCACACTTAACACAAACCTGAAGTCAAGGAGCACTTGGAGTCAAGTATTTCAATCCCTGAAAGAAAACCTCCAGCCCAGAGAGCTGGACCCTGAGAAACTATCTTTCAGAATTGATGAAGAAATAAGATAGTTTCCATGACAAAGAACACCAGACCCGCACTCCAGAATGTTCTGAAGAACATTCTAGAAAGAGATAATGAGAAGTGCAACTCCATGAACCCCAAGAGAATGAATCCCCGCAAGGCAAGAAATTAAACAGAGGGGGGAAAGAAGGGAACCAGGAACAAGAAAACAACATGACAAGGTAAGTCAGCACATAGCAATTATAAACATCAACATTTATGGTCTTAATTGACCAAACAAAAGCAACAGACCCACAGATGGGTAAAGAAGCGAGCCCCAACAGCACGGTGCACCGAGAAACACGTGTTGTTCATTCACCCAGCACAGCGGCGCACGCCTGCAATCACACTTCCTTGGCAGGCTAAGGCAAGATTGCAAGCTTCGACCGCCCTGGGCTACACAGTTAGTTCAAGGCCAGCCTGAATTACACAGAGTGATCCAGTCTCCAAAATAGGACAAAGCAAAAGCAAACACAAGCACATGGAAGAAGAGTGAATGTACACACACAGGACAGGCCCTGGATCTCACAGCAGGCTCCCTTCTCAGCCTTTTTTTTTTTTTTTTTTTAAATCCTTTGCCCAGGCTATGGTCAAACTTGAAACCCTGCCTCTGTCTCTGAGGACTGGGACTGAGGGGAGGGAGTTGTGAGAGGGTGATTTGAAACAGGGTCTTGCTATGCTTCCTAGGGTGGCCTCCACTCATAGTGATCTTCCTGCCTCTGCCTCCCCAAGGGCTGGGATTATAGGCATGCGCCACCACATCTGTAATAATTGTTTTTAAAGCTTTGTATCTTCCTGGGGAATCTGGACATCCAAGGGCTTCTGACAAGCCTGGGTGGGCAGAGAATGCACTCAAGACTGCCAATGAGAGAAAAGCCCAGTCTCCTTGGCGACGATGGGGCGGGGCCTAATGGGGGGGTGCCGCTGGGATCCAAAGCTCCAGCCGGCCCTAATGGGGGCGGGGAGATGGCTCAGTGGAATAAGCGCTTCCCTGGCAAGCGCAAGGGCTGATGGGCCTAACTGCCCTAACAGCTGCCCCCTCACCTCAGTCTCCTCGAGGTCCCGAGGTCCCGAGGTCCCGATTGGTGAGGGTGTGGCTGCACACAGCTCTCATCCAGGCGGCCCTTCTCCAGGCTACCAGGAGCTGCGAGGGCCTTCCTCTGGTCTCAGTAACAACCTTGCTCTCCTGGCCCTGCCACCCTACCCTCGCTGTGCTACCTGCAAGTGGCTTTTCACCCAGGGAAGAAGAGTAACTTCTTAGACAGAAGACAAACCCAGAGCCACAGGACTGTGAGGACCCGCGGGGTGGGAGTGGGAGGAGGGGACAGGCCAGACCCTAGGAAAACTCCAAGTAACAGTGGGGCTCCAGCTAGGAGATGGGGTGTGCAGGGCAGGCGGGGCCAGACACCCAGGCCCAGGCTGCAGGAGGTGAGAAGAAACCTTTGCCAAGAGTGAGGCAGCAGAAGGGCCACTGAGAGGCCTTCACGCAGAGACAGCAGATCTCTGTGTTTTCTACAATGGAGTGCTACTCAGACAGGAAGGATAAGCTAGGACTTGTAGGTAAAGGGATACAACTAAAGGCCACACCCATAAGGGAAATAAATCAGACCCATATGTGTAAACATTGTATTGTCAATCTAATGTGAGAGTTTTTTTTTTTTTTTTTTTTTTTTTTGATGGAACCAGCGATTGAACTCAGGCCCTTGCACTTGTCAGAGAAGCACTTTTTCTTCTGAGCTACCTCCCCGGCCCCATCAATCTAATAGAGAAACTGAACATCTAACTAAGATAGAAAATGTACAGTAGGCAGCTGGAGAGATAGCTCAGTAGAGTAAGTACTTGCGTGTCAAGCATAAAATCTTGAGTTCAATCCCCAGTACCACCAAAAAAAAAGTACAGTAGATATTATGAACTGAAACTGTTCAAAAGACAAAGTAATGGGGGAATGGGGAAAGGAAGGTAAAAGAAAAAATATATACATATATATTGGTGGTTAAGATGGTTATACAACCCTTAGTCCATTGAAAACACTTTTTGCTAGTATTATGTAGACGTGTTATAAGCCTATATCTTGTACTAACTAAAGACAAATACCCAATGTATGGACCATCGTAACTGTCCTACTGACCTGTTTTGAAACTGAATTTCATTGTGTTTTTTTTCTATTAAAGTAATGGGGGGATGACCTGGTTACAGGGGAAGAAGGGAGAGGATGTTCCCACAGGGTCACTTTCTGCTACTAAGGGTTGTTTTTCTCTCCTCACACAAAAAGCCAAGTCTGAAGAGCACAGGGTCCAAGCCACTGTTTCTCAAAACGCTGGGGGCTGGGCTGGGGGATAGATCAGAAAAGAAAAGAAAAAGAAAAGAAAATTCAGCCAGAGACAGTTTAGGTGAAAAGGAGTCGAGATGGCAATAACAGGTGGCACCACAGGCAGGCAGGGCCGCCCGGACTGGCTGCGCGCCCCGGCTCCTGGCTGGTCGTTAGGGCTGTTGCCCAGTATCCGTCTCTCTCAAGCCCGTTTCCTCCCCTAGCCAATGGAGCTGGACACCACCTCCCTCAGTTCAGCCCTGCTCTAGAGGCTGGCCTGCCTCTGCGTGCCTTCTCGGTTCCTCTGTATCTGGCATCTGAGGCAGGCTGCTTCCTGGGGACAGTTCCCTGTCTGAGGCTGTGCTCTAGTGGACTGAGGGGGGTGGTGGTGGTTCTGCTGTCCAGCATCAAGTGTGATCCTGGTTCCTGGACCCTTCCATGGTGGCTGCCTATCTCCTCCCATGTTCCCAGTGCCTGGAGTGCACAGGTCAAATTTTTCCAACAGTCAACAGCCAAAAGGGGGTCAGGCTCACCGGACTAGGGGATGCAGACCCCTTCCTGTGGGCAAAGGCAAGGCTAGGGGGCAAGCAGAGGGTGCTACTGGAGGGCCATGTAGGGCCTTATGAAGTAAAGGGGGACCTTGAGGGGCCTAGGAGACCCTGGGTCCCTGAATAAGGATGCCAAGCTGGCTGTGGTCCAGAGGTGGCCAGGCCAGGCTTGTCTCCAGAAGAGCTGCCCCTGTTAAATGGCTTTTTTTTAGCATGAAGTTCCTAGGGAGAGGCCCCAATCCCTCACTTCTAAGTTAACCTTTATGGTCAGCTCTGGGTCCTGGGCAACACTGGCTATGCACAGGGGCACATAACCAGTGCTGGGAGGTCCAGTAGGGCTCCAGGATTTGCTGACTAGGGCTTCTGGGGCTTGCAGGAAAACCCCAGAGAGCTCAGGAAGAGCAGCCAGGCCTGGGACAAGACCTTGTCAGAGTTTCTGGTGGGAGATGACATTGGAAAGCCAGGACACACAGTTGTCCTCTGGCCAGTCCTTTTTTCCCCAGTTAGCCTTGTTTTAGGGATAGTGGAAATCAGAACCAAAGCCCTGTTGGGCAGGAAGGGCTGAGACTGGAAAATGAGAGGGTGATGATGCAGGTGCCCGCTAGCAAGGGAGAGCAAGAGGACGTGGGGTGGGCCGGCTTGGGCAGCCCCTGAGGGAGGAGGGGCCAGGTGAGGGGTGCTGGTTGCGGGTGCGAGGTCACTGTCTCAGTGCTGGTTTCCTGGAAGCTATGGGTTGGAGGTGGGGATTTTGTTCCTAGGGAGTACTTGTGTCTCTGTGGCAATCTGTCCTGTGAGGCTTTGCTTTTCCTGGGACCCAGCTGACTCCCAGTCCAGGACAGTGGTATGCTTTAGGGGATAGGATCTTGACTTGGACCTTGTGCAGTCTGGTGGTCTAATGTCCCTTTGAACCCCGAAAGTTACTAAAGTTCCTCTTACCTTGGTGTCCTGTGTCTTGAAATAAGCTGGCAAATTTAGGGTCAATAAGCTCTGTTTAACTCAACTTTTTTCTTCTTCCTGTACTGGAGATTGATCCCTGGGCCTTGCCCGTGAGCTACGCCTAAAAGGGCAGTTCTCTCAGGGTCACTGAGCTATCCAAGGTGGGGTTTGAGCTCGTGTGCCTCCTGCCTCAGTCTCAGAGAATATTGGGGTTACAGGTGTGTGCCGGCCAGCCTTGGTTTCACCAACTTTCAAGTACATGTTCCCTACATGTCTAACATACCTTGTATGTCTAAGTACAGAGCTGAAGAATCTGACCAGAATTTTACAAAATGAAGGTCATGTTTATTCTACTTTTGGTTCCCTTCCTGGGCCAGAGCAGAGTCACTGGTTTAACCAGAAGCTGCTTCAAAGTCTGATTATCTCAGAAGAAGACACAATTGCACACTTTTTGATTAGTGGGTTAAGTCAGCCTGTGCAGCCTGAATTACAGAGAGAAACTCTGCTTCAAAAAGAGAAGGAGGACTGGGGAAGATAGCTCGGTGGTCTATGTGCCTACCTGGCAAGTGGAAGGACCTGGGCTCCATCCCTGATATGGGGTGGGTGTGGTGGCCCACACCTGTAATCACAGCCCTGGGGAGGCTGAGACAGGAGGATCACTAGGAGTCTGAGCTGCATAGCAACGCCCTGTACCAAATGAATGAATGAATGAATGAATGAATGAATGAATGAATAAATAAATAAATACATAATGGAATAAGCGCTTCCCTGGCAAGTGCAAGGGCCTGAGTTCAATCCCCGGTTCCACAGGAAAAAAAAAAAAAAAAAAAAAAGCCACATTTAAGAAGCATGAATGCACACATAGGAAGGGCCCTGGTGCTGGCAGTGTGGTTACATTCCGGCCCTTTTTTCTCCAGACAGGGTCTCCACCATTTGCCTCAGGCTGGGCTCAAACTTGGAATCCTCCCTCAGTCTCTCAGAGTGCTGGGATTTGCTGGGTCAGAGGGTGGTTTGAGACAGGGTCTTGCTATGCAGCCTAGGATGGCCTTGAACTCAGGGATCTTCCTGTGTCAGCGTCCCTAGGTTGGATTATAGGTGTGCACCGTCACACCCGGCAGAAACATGGTTTAATGCTTTGGATTTTCCTGACAGCCAAAAGCTCATCATCTCCATGGTGATGGTGGCGGAAGGGACCATGGGGGCAGCGAGCTATAAATTGTTTAAAATTAAATTGTTCTCGTTTTCTTCTGAGGTGTCTAGGGAAGGCCCTAGTTCCCCAGGAGCTCTCAGGAAGAGGTGTGGCACCTGCAGGGTGAGAGCAGCTGAGACGACCTAGATGGCAGCAAAGCATGAGGTCCAGGAGAGGCAGGCCTGGTTGCTTCAGCCCCCAGGAGGGACAGCTCTGCCTACACAGGTCCCGAGGCCATAGCATGAGGGGCCCAAGGTTGGCAGGCCAGGGGCCCTAGGCTTTAAGGATGCCAGGCAGCTGGGCAGCCCTTAAGAGAGACACACAAAGCCGGGCATGGTGGCGCAGGCCTGTAATCCCAGCACTCGGGAGGCTGAGGCAAGAAAGTGAACTTAAGGCCAGCATGAACTGCACAGTGAGAGAGCCTGTCTCAAAAAGACCAAAAATAAATAAATAAATAAATAAATAAATAAATAAATAAATAAATAAATAAATAAATAAAAGAGAGAGAGAGAGAGGCGCACACTGCCGGTGCCCTCTACCTCAGGTGAGAGTTGGTGCTGCCGCCATGGCGGTCCTGACTCTGGCCAGTGTGCGGCGATGGGACTGAGGTCGGAAAGGCTTCCTGAGCAAATGAGAGGAGCCTCCAGCCTCGAGTGTCTCAAGGCAGGACTACTGTCCAGACGGAGAAACTCCAGGGTCTATTCAGATGTGTCCCAAGGAGGGACAGCTGTAGAACTTGGCATCTCCCAGGGGACTGAGAGCCAGGGAAGGTTCTAGAACCATAACTGTGGACTCGCCCAGGTGGGGTGAACCTGGGTGAAAGTGCAGCAATGGATGCACAAGCATGGCACCAAGCGAAGACCCTGGAGGCCCCCTGGGCCAGAGCCACTCCTGAGGTCTCTCCACAGCCTGCTGGGGTTTGGTGCCCTGTCTAGGCCCTGCCCCGCCCTGCTTCCGATGGGAGATGTAACACAGACACAGCCCTTGGTCATCATCACCCTCTTGACAGAAGTCCAGAGGCGCTGTGGAGCGGGGAAGGCTCTGGAGGGTGGGGGGCACAGCACAAAGTGAAGCTCAGGGTGGAGACAGAGACCAAGTCCCTAGCCAGACCCACGACAGCCTTAGCGACTTGCAAATGGGGAAGCATTGTGTCCAGTGCCCTATTACAGGCTACTGTGCCAGCCCTGATACAAGCTGCCCCCAAGAACAGACAATAGGCTACAGCAGCCTGCAGCAGGAGGAGCCCAGACAGGATTCTGGGAAAACTGATTCAGCCTGGTGACATGTGATGCCCCGTGGTATCCTCCAACCCTAAACCGGAAGGCCAAGGGGGTGCTACAGGGCAGTCCCAGCTGCCAGAATCTCAGTCGCAGGGCAATGGGCTGCAAATCACTTTCTGAACAGCAGCTGTTGGGGTGTTAGGAGGTTCAGAGAGGGCTGAGAAAGGACACTGTCCTTTTTTTTTTTTTTTTTTGTCTTTTTGAACAGGGTCTCACTATGCAGTTCAGGCTGGCCTTAGGCTCACTTTGTAGCTCAGGCTGGTCTTGAACTCACAACAATCCTCCTGCCTCAGCCTCCCGAGTGCTGGGATTACAGGCATGTGCCACCACGCACGGCAACACTGTCCTTTTTGCTGTCTGGTGGCTTGTCAAGCCTGCCTGTGACTCCTGGGCTATGTGCCCCCAGCACTCTGAACACCCTTCCTAACCCAGTCTTCCCACCCCCCATCCTGCTGGCCAGGGGTGTGTGCGCAAGGCCTGCAAGCAGCCTATAATGCTCCTGTTTACGGTCTTCCAGCCCTGCCTCACCCTCTGGCACAGGTTACGGTCCTGGGAGGCTCGGGTGTGGGTCTGCAGGATGAGCTGGAAGAAGCAGGGCCGGCCTGGCTGCACATACTGTTGGCTAGAGCCAGAAGACGTGAGGGGTGCGGCGAGCTTCCTGTATGGGCTGGCAGGTGCTGCTTGGTACAGGCACAGGCTGAGACGAGGTGCTGGCAGTGGGGGTTACGCAGATATGGATGACTGGCAGGGAGCCTGTGTCATCCTGCTGCGCTGGAGGCCTCACCCCTGGGAGTAAGGGGCTAGTCTTGGCAGCAGGCTCGCTGCGCCCCCAACTGTGGAAAGGCACCCAGGGACCAGGGTCTACATGGGATGGTATCATTTTTCCCTGGGCTGTCAGTGTCAAGTCCAGCCCCTGGAGTGTCTGGCCCTTTAGCAGCAGGAAGGTCTCCATCTCTTTGTTATAGTTCTTTTTTCCTCAAGCATGAATCACACTGAGTGAATTGTAACCCATCTCCTCCATCGTACACTGGAGTGCTTGGGAAACACCTGAGGAAGCTGATTGGGAGAAGGTGCGCCCCGAAGCCAAGGTGTCAGCAGTTCCCTTAAAGGTGGGTGTGATCCAAGATGAGGGTTGAGGAGCTCCATCATTAAATCTCGAAGGTTCTCAGAAAAATAATATGGGAAGTCACATTTGCATCTCAGTGCCCCTTCTATATAGTGGTCTTGTATCAGAAGAAATGGGCGTTGCCCACTGAGTACTTTATACAGTGGGATTCCAAGAAAGCAGAGTTCTATGTGTGGGCCATCGTACCTTCTTCTCCTCAGGACCTCAGAAGCACAGTGTCCCAGTGTGCACCTGGGCGCAGTCACCTCCTGGCCTTTAACAAATTGAAAGGGCAACCCAGCGTCTGTCAGCTTTGGGTGCCCGTGTCCAACCATAGGTATATTCATGGTCTTCAGGTCTGGGTGCACAGTGCCCTCCTGGTGGCGGTTGCAGAAATCAACTGCCTCGACAAGTTCCTTAAATATGCCTCCTGCCTTGGCCTCTGGGAGTCTCTTGTGCTCACCTTTTTACATGGGGCTGCTGTTGGATGCACTTCAGAAGAGAACACATTCCCCTGTGGCACACATGGATGTGAACTCCTAGCCGATGGCCTGCCGATGTCACTATTTGCTGAGCAGTAATCTGTACTTGGTACGTTTACTCACATCTGTTATATTCTGCCTGTCTCTGTGCACAAGCATTAAACAAGTATTTAAGGGCATAGTCACTATAATCATAGATTTAAGTTAAGTCAGTGTGACTTCAGAGACCCATTGATCCACATGTGGTTTGTTATATGTTAATTTTATAATTTGTACAATAAAACCACAAAAAACCTGAGATAATATAAATATGTGTTTGCTTATCTGATTTTTGCCCATAAGCATCTTACTTTCACTTTAATGCACTACTCCTTACTCAAATTCTGCAAAAGCTACCCAGCTCTTTCCCTGTACCCAGCATGCTGTCAGGTTGCTGTAGACACAAAGGCAAATAAGACATATTTCTTGCATGTGAAACATGTTAAAAATCATGTCAAATAAGGCACTCCATTAAAACATACCAGTTTTTATTGCAGACAGAAGTTCTGCTCTGAGCACCCAGCAAGGGTGGTTAAAACATGAGCAACAACCCTCCAAAGGACTCTGAAGAGAATCAGAGCCATGCAGATGTGTCCTAGGTAGACTCTCACATCCCACTTCAGATTTCTCCTGGTTTTCCCCCTTTCTTACTTATTAAAAAAAAAAAAATCTTCTGGATTAACATTTGAGTGAAAAATGTAAAATTGAAGAACACTGAAATATCCTGTGAAGATCAAGGGGACCCAGCGTGAAGGTACTGAAGTCGTGTTGCTCTGTTGATGGGCAGAAGGGTAAGGAGACTTCAGGGTCACAGAATATTAGACAGAATCCCAGAGGGGAGACTGTGAGAAAAATGAATTCACTGGTATTGTGTGTATGGCTGTACAAGTGGCAGCTTCACCCCTGAGCGTGTGCAGGACAGAACAAAACCAATACATCTGAGATGTCAGCCACCGCACTTACAAGAGGAAGGAGGCAGACTTTACAGTCTGAACCTAACAGACTAGATGGTCTTCTGCAAGCAAAACATGGGCATTGTCCAAAAGGCTGCCATAGGGTTCACAATGAAGCATCATCTTGAGAAAGCCAAGATCACAATTCTCCAGCACACAAAGATATACAGAACTAGCTATGAGAAACTGCAGCCCTCTCTTCTCTATAAAAGGTTGTAAACACTAGTTAATCCTAGGCTGCCCTTCCCCACCACTTACCCTAGGGTATAGCTGTTATAGTAAGAAGAAATATCTGGGAGTCTTGGATCCCAGGAAGAGGCAAGGACTTTCAGTTCCCCAGAGCCCTACCTCTGCTTTTTAGTGACCCTGCCCAGCCATGCTTCACGCCCTCACCTTACACTGCTTAGACTAGCCAATCCCATTGCGACCCTTCAACCCAGCCAACTGGGAGAAAGTCAATTGTTTCTCACAGTCTGTTGTTGCTTCTCTGCATGCCTGCTACCTCATTGCTGAGTGTGCTTGCATTCATCTACAGAAGTCATCATGCCTTGCAGAGATTTCTTGGTGTTTCAGTGCTTTATTTCTGCACTGATAAGTTGGGTGTGGGACTTATTGCCAACATTAACCAAGGTATAAATAGAATCAACAGACTGTAACCCCAAGATCATACAGATACTGAATTATCAGAGACATTAAATAAACTATTACAACCCACATGAAGCATTAGAAATACACTTAAAAGTTTGGGAATACAATAGTGTGCCTAAAGAGAGTCACATAGAGAGAAAACTTTCTCTCAGGCTCTCACAGAGAGCAAACTGGTCAAGCAATGGCCGTGACTCATCTCCATGGCAGACACTGACAAAGGATCTACAGAGTGAGGTATGGGGGTACAGGATAAACCCTGAGGGAACTTGCCTGACCTCATCAGATACAAAAGCTACATTTTTTGTTATATAGGTCTTACTTTATCTCAGTCTTAACCATCCAGCAGAAAAGTACAAAAATGAGGTATATAAAATAAAGCCATAATAATAAGCAGAGCCATAAATGGCTCTAGTCAACAATTTCTTCAGATAACCCACTATTATTGTGTACTGCTGGACTGTGTTTGATTGTTTCACTGAGTTCAGGCACCTATAATAATTGAATGACAATGGAATGCCCATCTTTGATAGGACTAACCGAAAAAAGGGGGATACAAAGGAAGAACCATGGTGTGTCTGTATAAACAGTACAGTTAGGATAAATATGCAGTGCTTCTGCACAATTCTATGAGAAGCAAGATTTGCACAAATAGTGGTTGGACAGGATATTGTCAGCTTCTTATACTATGGACAACCACTAGGAAGATAACAAGGCAGAAAATATTATTGAAGCTGTAATATAATTCAGCTTTAAAAAATAAGTAGACAGCTACATTCTTTTAATTCATTGATTAGAGACATCTGCTCTAATGATGTTTGTAAGTAGAATATCAAGAATGTACCTTGTATGACAAAAAACCACTACAAAACAATGTGTTAATTATTGAATCTGTCCTGCTAATTTGATTTGAAACTGTTTCATTGCTATTCTTCAATAAAATAAAAAGCTTGGGAATATAAAGCAGGATTTATCCTAGAAAAATAGAGTCTTTAAAAATCACCAAATGAGGGCCAGCGAGATAGCTCATTGGACTAAGCACCTGCACAGACAAGCACAGGGACTAGAGTTCAACCCCCAGTACCACACCATGGCCTCACCCTGGGCCATGGAGTCCAGGGGTGGTGGCGCATGCCTGTATTCCCAATTGCTGGGGAATCTGAACTGCATAGTGAGACCCTGTACAAAAAAAAAATTAAAAATCACCAAATGGAAATGTTAGAGTTGAAAAACTATGTGTAATTTAAGGAGCTGGTAAGCTTGACAGTAGAGCAATGAAAAAAACACAAAAAAAATGGGAGCTGAAAGAAGTGAAGAGAGCTTCAAAGACCTGTAAGACTATACAAAAGAGTCTAAAAATACATGGCATGGCAGCTAGCTGTAAGAGAAAAAGTGTCAGGAAAATGGCTGTAATATTTCCAAACCCGATCAAAGAGACAGATTGTAGAGTTAGAAATTCAGCAACCAACATATGATGACAAAATTGAAAATAAACCATACTTCAGCAAATCAAAAAATTGCTGAAATCCAGAGATTAGAACAATCTTGAAAGCAGCTGGAGATAACTGATACATATATGCACACAGTATTTTGGATTACCATGGATTTCTAAACAAAATAAAACAAAAAACTGAGTGTCAGAAGAAAGTGGAGGGCCGGGATAGGGCTCAGGCACAGCACCTGTCCGGCAAGCACAAGGTGCCCGAGGTCAAGTCCCAGTACTTGTACACATCCCAAAAATTGGGGAAAATATCTTAAAGCGTTTTTAACAACGTAAAAGCCTGTCAACCAGAATTTTACCTACAATTAAAAATGTCCTTCATGAATGAAGGTGAAATCCCAAATCAAAGTACATACGAAACAGTGATTTGGTAACATTCTCCACACGAAATGCTAAATGAAGTAATTCATTCAGAAGGCAAGAGATCCAGAGAGATCGTTAGGGGAAAGGAGGACTACAGAAATTGTGAAAAAAGCTGAGTATTAGAAAAGCCTACTTCTATTCTGTCTCAAAATTTAATCTGTGTATGATTACTGAAAGCAGAATTTGTAACCCTGTGGTACCGGGCACTGAGCTCGGGACCAGCATTTGCCTGGCAGGCACTTAGACCTTTGAGCTATCTCCTCACAGATGATTTTCTTGAACAGAGGGGATGGGTGCTTAGCCTGCAGACCCCACAAAAGCCTGGCCTTCACCTGTAGGGACACAGCACAGCAGGGCCTGTGTGCATGGCGCTCTCTGCAGTGAGTCATGCACTTGCACTGTGCACTGTACTGCCAGAGGCCTAGTGTGTGTGTGTGTGTGTGTGTGTGTGTGTGTGTGTGCATGTATCCATCCACCTTGGGTCAGTTCATCATTTATAAAAGGGACACAAGGTCCCTCTCTGGAAGTTGAAGATCTAATGCAAAATAAGTTCACTGGCGCTTGGGCTTTAGATTCTCTAATCCTTTGGTCTTTGCCCCTGGACCACTGATACCCAGCAGGGCCCCACCTGCCCCCCCTCCCAGGGAGAGAGTTCTGCATTTGGTTGTGGAGACCCAGGCAGTAGGAAGTTGGTCAGCATCTTTCAGGTGGAGGCCCATGATGCTGCCCAGCACTGTGCAGACCTGAGAGGCCCGGAGCCTTGGAGACAGGGACCTCACTAACTAAGGAACAGCCAGACAGCACCGCCCCACTCCACGCCCACCTCTGGCTGCAAGTCGCTTGAGATGGTGCAGTCCCATTGGATGGACCCAGCGAGATCACAGGAAGTGGAAGGGCTGGGCCTTCCAGGAGAGACAAGGGCACCTGGGACAGAAAGGGGATCAAACCCACTTCCAAGACAGTCTTCACTATGCAGTTTCCTGAGTCCCAAACTCAAACCTACCCAGCTGCACTCTGATGACCGGAGAGTGCGCACTGAGCTTCCTGTGTCTCCTGCTTCTTCCAACCTTCCCTCAGTCTCCCCTGAGCCTGTGACCTTCTTCATGAGGGAAGCA
>PVKA01041449.1:0-18083 GCA_004027165.1 Ctenomys sociabilis | reverse complement strand
CTCTGTCTCCCCAGATCAGCGCTTCTGGAGAATCCTTTTGCACCGGGATTCAGCTCTCGCTTTTCCTGGCCAGACTTTTGAACCTGTCGCTAAGTCAGTGCCTCTGAGAGAAGGGAATGCAGTGGGACTGGAAAGCTATATAGCGCCCACCCCCAGTTAGATGCCCTTCGGATCATCTGCAACCAAGTTCGCTGATAAAATATTTAGTAAAGACCCGGTAAACATCATTGCAAATACATTAAAGCACTTCAGACCGACAGCTTATGATTATTTCAAAACTTAAAAAGGAGATCATAGATTGTTACTGTTTCTGTGCTCCACCAAGAAATCGAACCACCTTCCCGAGGTGGGTGGATGGGTGGGTGAGTTGCTGCTTCTCGTCCCCACTTCTCCCCCCTCCAGCTCATCGCTGTGACTCTGGGAGGCAGTGATTTATTTATGTCTATGTACTTTTAAGGGTGGGGGATGGAGTCGGGGTGCCAAGGACACGTAGGACCTGCTCATAAGCCCCAGTTCAGGTGTTGTGTGCTTCTGTATTGACTGGAAAAGACAGACTCTGGAACTTTCACAGGGCGAGAAGAGGCCACCGGCTCGCGCTTTGTATACTTTGCACTTGAAATCGTTACATTCAACTGAATATTTGGCTCATTCAGATCCGAAAAGTCTCCTAGCATCATCGAATTCCCTCCTCCACCCCTCTGCTCAAAAGGGGGGAAGGAGGAAGGTAGGGAAAATGTTTAGTAAATTGTACATCTTTGAATCTTCCTAAAGCAGTGGTCACAAAGCTTAAAGGTGACACAACAGAGCTCACTTAAACCAACACACATTCCCCACCCCCCAAGCCAACAATAAAATCATCCCCTTCAATTTGCTGTGATCGTCGCGACCAGGAGCCAGGTGATTATCCTAATTAATGTCTATCTAATTAAATTACTGTCAGCAGTTAACCAATGGCAGAAGCCGTTTCATCGGCTGCACAAGCAGCGAGATCAAAAGTGAGCCTTTTCTGATTGCTGCATAGTGTCAATTGGCCAATCTCTTCTTCCAGGGGAAAAAAAAAAAAGTAAATCAAACCTTTGAGGAGCATTTGCTGGTTGAAGTGCTTTCTGTCTAGTGAGGGGGTCTGTGGATTTCTAGTTTATGATAAATAGGACTTTAAAAACCAGGGACGGGAGGGCGAGCGTTCAGGTTCTAGAGCTATGCAGCTGGAGCATTGCCTTTCTCCTTCTATCATGCTCTCCAAGAAATTTCTCAATGTGAGCAGCAGCTACCCACATTCAGGCGGATCTGAGCTTGTCTTGCATGATCATCCCATTATCTCGACCACTGACAACCTGGAGAGAAGTTCACCTTTGAAAAAAATTACCAGGGGGATGACGAATCAGTCAGATACAGACAATTTTCCTGACTCCAAGGACTCACCAGGGGACGTCCAGAGAAGTAAACTCTCTCCTGTCTTGGACGGGGTCTCTGAGCTTCGTCACAGTTTCGATGGCTCTGCTGCAGATCGCTACCTCCTCTCTCAGTCCAGCCAGCCACAGTCTGCGGCCACTGCTCCCAGTGCCATGTTCCCGTACCCCGGCCAGCACGGACCGGCACACCCCGCCTTCTCCATCGGCAGCCCCAGCCGCTACATGGCCCACCACCCGGTGATCACCAACGGAGCCTACAACAGCCTCCTGTCCAACTCCTCGCCGCAGGGCTACCCCACGGCCGGCTACCCCTACCCGCAGCAATACGGCCACTCCTACCAAGGAGCCCCGTTCTACCAGTTCTCCTCCACCCAACCGGGGCTAGTGCCTGGCAAAGCGCAGGTGTACCTGTGCAACAGGCCCCTTTGGCTGAAATTTCACCGGCACCAAACGGAGATGATCATCACCAAACAGGGAAGGTAATGCTACATTCTGGGCTGCCGCTGGTCCAGACATGGCCCGCCCAGGTTGTCACCGCCGCGGCAGCGACGATTTGGGGTCGGGAGCGGAGTGGAAGGCGCTTTGGGGCGCCCTGGAGTTGGCTAGTTTTGGAAGAGGGGAAAGTGGAAGGGATAACCGTCAAGGTGATGATGGTAAGGGGGAGTCGCTGTACCAATGCGGTCGGAGAGCCAGTCAGTGGCCAGAGAAAGGTGAGCTGGAGGCAGAGCGCTGGCCGGCTGCGGGGAAGGGAGGGACGCAGCAGCCCGCATTTGCGGACAGGTGGCGACGCAGGTCGCCGACATCGCTCTCCACCTGAGCGGCGGTTCCTGCGACCCCCACTCCAGCTCACTCGCTGCTCTCCCCGACTTCGATCCCACTTCTTTTCCTCTCCTACCACAGCTTTTCTAGACCGGCGAGCATCCATTCATCTGTGCGTGGAGAACAAGTTTTGCTTTGCTTCTGGCGCCCCGCTTCTAGCATTTGATCTTTAACATATATTTTCCTTTTTTCCTTATTTTCTCCCCCCACCCTTACTTTAAACAGGCGCATGTTTCCTTTTTTAAGTTTTAACATTTCTGGTCTGGATCCCACGGCTCATTACAATATTTTTGTGGATGTGATTTTGGCGGATCCCAATCACTGGAGGTTTCAAGGAGGCAAATGGGTTCCTTGCGGCAAAGCGGACACCAATGTGCAAGGCAAGTCCTTCCAATTAACACGTTTTCTTGACACTTATTTAGGTGAGAATGATTAATTAAAGCCTTTGTGGACTGGCATGAACGACTTTTAAAACGATCGGGCCAATGACTTCTTAAAGGAGACGAGAGGGACAGGGGAACAGACTGAACGTGAGAAGGGGGAGGATTATGCAAACGCTATTTTAATCATTCCCAGTAATAGGAAGAAAGCACAATCTAAAAAAGCCCAGCTAATAGGCCTCACACTGGAGTAAGGTGTGTGTGTGTGTGTGTGTGTGTGTGTGTGTGTGTGTGTGTTGCATGCTGAGGAGTTGGGACTGGGCAGTGACCCGCGTTTACATAAACAACGTATTTCTTTCTCTAGGAAATCGGGTCTATATGCATCCGGATTCCCCCAACACTGGGGCTCACTGGATGCGCCAAGAAATCTCTTTTGGAAAATTAAAACTTACGAACAACAAAGGAGCTTCAAACAACAATGGGCAGGTCAGTGGCTCAAGGGCTCCTCTCTCAGTCTCTCACAGATACACACAAACGTGCGCGCCCGCGCGCGCGCGCTCACACACACACACATACACACACACACACACACACACACACACACACTGCTTTCACCAATTTAAAAAGGCCAATTAAAGCTAGGTATTTTCTTTGATTCATTAAAAGCACTTTAAAATTTTTTATTTCCACTCTCCAAAATTATGCTCTATTTGTAGAGTTGCGCCCACCCCGCCCCCGCCCCCTCTGCCCAAGTCCAGAGCTTCCAACTTTACCAAGTGCAAATGAGAAGGAAACCCCCAAGAACTGGGTTTCGAAAAATCTTTGTTCCTCAGAAAAGGAAGGTTTAGGAGTTACACCCGGCCCGACGCAAGGCGATGGGTTTGGTTTTTCTCCGGTGCCCGGTGGATCCTCGCTCCTAGAGGTGTGAGGGTCAGTCGGTTCGCACCCAGGCGAGTCCTGGGGACAGAAATTGGGGCTGCGGGCTTCCGAGTGTGTGACTCGGCCCTGGGCGAGGACAGCAGCCCTGAGCCACGCAACAGAGACCGAGCGTTAACGCACCGCCCGCCGCTCTCCTTTCTCCTCGCCGGACAGATGGTGGTTTTACAGTCCTTGCACAAGTACCAGCCTCGCCTGCATGTGGTGGAAGTGAACGAGGACGGCACGGAGGACACCAGCCAGCCGGGCCGCGTTCAGACCTTTACTTTCCCGGAGACCCAGTTCATAGCTGTCACCGCCTACCAGAACACGGATGTAAGGAGGCCGGGGCTGGGCGCGCCGCGGGCTGTGCGAACTCCTCGGGTACTGTCGGTCTCGGGGCCCTCCTGGGCTCTGGAGCACTAGCAGCATTAACATCTGCAACAGCTGGAGCGTTCGGAGCATAGGGCTAGGAACCTACTACGCACCTTCCCTCAAAACCGACGTGGTCGGGGAAATGTTTCCTATTTGCCACTCCCCCCAATACACGCTGGGGTCACCCAGACCAACTGTGATGTGGCTAGGATTTCTGGGAACTCCTGTTTCGGAAGACTTAAGTTAGTCTTCCAAGTAGAACAAATTAAAATTCTTAGACGTCCCTCTTTCAAAACAAGCAGATCTTCCTGTATTTTATTCTTAGCAAGGCTTGGCAACCAAAAAAATGTCTTAAAAAAGTCTCAGAATTGATAAGTGAACCAAACAAACAACATTATCACCGTTCTGAGGTATCAAAAAGCATATTCATATATATTACAATAAGTCAAGTTCCTGGGAACTAAGGAGTTTTGAGCTTCATCATTATTTACATGTTTACGAAAACTGATGTTAGTGGCTAATTGGGCTACTAGGAGTGATAGAGATTTTTGTGTTTGTTATAATCATCGGAAAATATCAAACATGAAAACATTTAACTCAAACCCGATTTTGAGATACCGTTGCTGGATCCTCAGATTGTGAATCAGAAGCAATTAATCTTAAAATTTAATGAAAAACTAAAAAATAGGCAGTATTTAGTGAATTCAAGTTCCCCTTAACAATTTCTGCTTGTGCATTGTAAAAAGTATTTTTAAAATGCGAATTTGAGCCAATTTAGAACATACAGGGAGATCACTGAAAGAGATACTTTAGTTTTTGGCCTCAGTAATTTAAATACATTCCTCAGACGTTTCTATGATGCTTTCTCTTTTTTTTCTTTTCATCTATTTTCTTAAAATTTTCAGTTAGGAAAATCTTGGTAATAAATGAAAATGTAGGCTGTGAGCCCCTGTAAGAAGTGGCAGATGATAAAGTTGTAAGCTTATAAACTTGCTGTATAGGAGGTGAGATTACAATCATCATTTATTTTTTTCCCAGATCACACAACTGAAAATAGATCACAACCCCTTTGCAAAAGGATTTCGGGATAATTATGATACGTAAGTAATTTTGCATGTTCCTTCTTAAATAGTTGTAGAATTGACCTTTAGGTCAAGGGTTGATTGTTGTGTCTTTTGGAAGCAAAAGGACAGAGTTATTAGAGCCCGCCCACACCCTTTTGTTTTTCCTCTCTGATGACCTTGTGACTTGGTATTTGGGTTCGGTCAAAGATTTCCTCTGCCTATTTTTAGCTTTCCTGAGAATTACAAAGTTGTTGGCGGCTTCTGGGGCTGGCTGGCTGGGTAAGCTGCCCTGGTTCCCATTCGGTGTTGTTTGTGGCGCTGCAGATGCTCAGCTCAGATTGTCTGTGTCTGAAACGGGCAATTCTGCCTGAAAGTGCATGTGGCTCTGGCAGTTGTTGCAGACTCCTTGGCATATGTGACTTTTATTTACCCATTTCCAAGTTTTGTGAAATAGCATTTCCTGTGCAAGTTTACTGTGGACAGAATAAAAATGTGTACTCGTCACAGGAGATTTCATGAGCAGAACCACTGTCACAGTGATTTCAGGCTTTGGAAAGAACTAAGATACTGTTGCTATCTATTATTTATAAACTTCAAAAAAGACTATTTTCTCTAATCTTTTACATCTGTGTTAGTGTTGATTTCTTTTATTCAGATCTCCCTTGCCTATTTCTGTTTTCTAGCAAAAAGCTATTTTCTGAGGGCAGTAGTAAGTGTAAACTGAATATTTCTGGGCTTTATCTGCGACTTTCAGTTAGGGCCAGTCATGGTACCTGAGTTCAGATAGTGTTATACAGCAAAATCTAAATCCAGATTGTGGGAGTTTGTCCACCTTTTCTGACTGTAAAAAAACTTCATGGTTTTGAGTGAGTGCTTTGAGTAGAGTTCAAAAGTCAAAGCTATCTTTGATTACATTAAATGTGTGGGAAGTCAGGGGGCTGCCTCTATTAAATCTCCAGGCAGATATTTATCTTCCAATTGGTACTTTATAGCAAACTGAATGGAGAGTCATTGATATCACCACTATATATCCCTCAAAAATAGTTCAAGGAAAGTAACCCTTCTTTCCAGAATACAAGCTTGACTATTATGAAAAGTTGGGCCCAGCACAGTGGAAAGAATTCGGCCCAAGAGACCAGAGATGTTGAAGGAGAGTCCTATAGATTTTGAGCTTTTCATTCTGCTGTGAACATCTGTTCAAAAGCATTTTATTTGCATGAATCAATTCAGTAATCTCATGTGGGTTGGGACCTGGCTGGGCATCTAAACTGTATCTGTTACAGACTGCTTTTTTTACCTTTTAAAAATATTGTGGTGGTTAACAGAGAAGATATTTGTATCTTGCTAGTTATGTTCCCTTTCTGCCTCCCTCAACTACTCTCATTTGAAACTGGAATTAACTTTCAGGAGGAAGAATTCAGGTGTAGGTAGAATGCATCTGAACAGCTCTCATCTGCCTCTCCTCTGCAAGCCTTCTCTGGGAAAAGCCACCTCCATTTTTTAAATCATTACACATTTTTCATAAAAATCTACCTGTACAAAGAGTACCTTGGGCTTTTAAAGGATAGGAAAGAGTTGAGTGGTTTTAACACTCTTCCCTCTTTTATGTTAGTTATTTGGGAATGGCTTGTTTTTAGAGAAATAAAGAGAGGCATGGGTTCAGGGGGTACTAGGAGGTTGCTTGGCCACTCACCAGGGAATCTCCTTTCTAAAGGATTAAGGTCTGACAAGACTGAGGCTCTCCTTCAAAACAGTCTGTTGACTAAAGATTAAAACACTTATGTGTGAGTTAAATAAAAAGGGAAACATGTGTGTATGTGTATGAGAAAACACTTATAATCTTCATCCAATCCCTGGTTCCCTCTCCATTCTAATGGGATTTTTCTAGGCTCAGGGCCTAAAGCTAATCTTTATTTTATCTAAGGTAATTCCCAAGAACACAATTCCTATTGGTGATTGGACAAGTTATTAACCTTGCCTCACTTTCCTCATTAATAGAGTAGGATAATAATAGGACCTGAAAGGGCTGTTGTGAGTAAAGTAAGTTCTTATCTGTACAACCCCAGACAATAAATAGTACCTGGCACCTATCTGCTCCATTAAAGTTAGTCATAGATCGCTAAGAGGAGATTGAGAATTACTCTACGAATTTGCCCTGAGTTTTTGCCAATAATGCATCAAAAGCTGGATAGAAAAAGTGAGAATAAAGAACATGTTTTAAAGAATTTTATTGGAGCTGGAGTTGTAGTTTAGCACGCTGCAAGGTCTTGGGTTCAACCCCCAATGCTCTCCCTCCAAATTATTGATTTATGACTGTTTCCAAACAACTCTTGTTTGCTTGCATAGACAGAGGTGGGGGTTAAAGGCTCACACATGAGAACAATGGGAAAAGTACCTAGGAGATCAGCAGTTCTCAGAAGGCCGGCCTTGGGGCATTACCTGTTTGGAAGTGTGCACCTCCAGCCCCCATTCTAAAAATGAGCAGAGAAATCATTTGTACAATCAAATGGACACAAGAGGTCTTAAAAGGGTGCAGAGAGTGGGTACCTTGTTTAGAAATTTTGCTCATAAATCCATCACAAAGAAAAGGCCCACTGGGCCTCTGCTTCAGTGTGTGTACCTGAGCTGTAGGCGCAGAGCACAACCCCTAGCTGCACTCCTCTCTGGGGACCTGTACTCCACAGGAGATCTCGAGGAGAGGGAAGCCTTCCACTGGATGCTCTGTGTCTTGTTCGGCCCCTTTGTGATTCCACTATTTCTGTCGGTTACCACGCAGGTCTGTGACCTTTTGCGCTCTCCATCCCTGTATAGCAAGTGCGAGTTACAGAGGGAAGAAGTAGGGATGGGTGCCTGCGGAGGTGGCTTCTCCTGCAGCGCCCTATAGGTGCCTAAGTCCCCGCCACCCCTGGGCTCTCTCTTTCTCCCTCCCTCGCAGGATCTACACGGGCTGCGACATGGACCGCTTGACCCCGTCGCCCAACGACTCTCCGCGCTCGCAGATTGTGCCCGGCGCCCGCTACGCCATGGCCGGCTCTTTCCTGCAGGACCAGTTCGTGAGCAACTACGCCAAGGCCCGCTTCCACCCGGGCGCGAGCGCGGGCCCGGGGCCGGGCACGGACCGCAGCGTGCCGCACACCAACGGGCTGCTGTCCCCGCAGCAGGCCGAGGACCCCGGCGCGCCGTCGCCGCAGCGCTGGTTCGTGACGCCGGCCAACAACCGGCTGGACTTCGCGGCCTCGGCCTACGACACGGCCACGGACTTCGCGGGCAACGCGGCCACGCTGTTGTCGTACGCGGCGGCGGGCGTGAAGGCGCTACCGCTGCAGGCCGCGGGCTGCACGGGCCGCCCGCTCGGCTACTACGCCGACCCGTCGGGCTGGGGCGCGCGCAGCCCCCCGCAGTACTGCGGCGCCAAGTCGGGCTCGGTGCTGCCCTGCTGGCCTAACAGCGCCGCAGCCGCCGCGCGCATGGCGGGCGCCAACCCCTACTTGGGCGAGGAGGCCGAGGGCCTGGCGGCCGAGCGCTCACCGCTGCCGCCCGGCGCCGCCGAGGACGCCAAGCCCAAGGACCTGTCCGACTCCAGCTGGATCGAGACGCCCTCGTCCATCAAGTCCATCGACTCGAGCGACTCGGGGATTTACGAGCAGGCCAAGCGGAGACGTATCTCCCCTGCGGACACGCCGGTGTCCGAGAGCTCGTCCCCGCTCAAGAGCGAGGTGCTGGCCCAGCGGGACTGCGAGAAGACCTGCGCCAAGGACCTAGGCGGCTACTACGGCTTTTACTCGCACAGCTAGGCCGCCCCGCCGACGCCGCTTCCCCGCGCCCCTCTCCCGCGCCCAGGCCCCCTCGCGCGCCCTCGCGTTGTTGCATTTGACCCTCGGCGACCGTCTGCAGGATGAGCGCTGGTCGCCCTCCCTGGGGTTAACTTATTTGCACAGCCGTCTCTGCAGTTAGTGCACCATCCTTCAACTTTGCTGTAGACCTTTGGGTTTCCAACGTACTCTCCTAACACATCCTTCTGCCTTCATCTTTTTCTCACCCCCTCCTTCTCTTTCTTGTAAGGAAACTCTTCACCCTTAGGAGACCTGGGCAGACCTATCAGGCAGCAGCGATTCCGATCCGCCTTGTCTCGGCCTCTCCATTAACCATAAGATGTTGACTCTAGAACCTGGACCCACCCAGCGCGTCCTTTCTTATCCCCGAGTGGATGGATGGATGGATGGATGGTAGGGATACTAACAATTTTAGTGGAACAAAGCCTGTGAAATGATTGTACATACTGTTAATTTATTGTAACGAATGGCTAGTTTTTATTCTCATCGTTAAGGCACAAAACCAGTTCATGCTTAACCTTTTTATTCCTTTCCTTTCTTTGCTTTTCTTTTTTGCCCTCTCTTTCTTTCTCTTTTATCTCTCTTAATTTTGTGTGAGATAATTAAAAATAGTCTAAGAGGCTCTGGAAACATGAAATACTCCATAGTGATGGTTTTCTCACTTCTCCTCAATTAGTTGCATGACATAATAATCAGGTGCCCTAGTGCACACAAATACCTAAGGAGAATCCACCCAAACACCTGTAAAGGATAGGTGTCTGTTCATAGGCAAGTCGATTAAGTGGCATGGTGCCTGCAAAGCAAAGTTAACTGGAGTTGTATGTTTTCCTCCCTTCCTTCTGAATAGAATAGCTCGACATCAGCAATATTATTTTGCCTTATTTGTTTTTCCCCAAAGTGCCAAATCCATTACTGGTCTGTGCAGGTGCCAAATATGCTGACAAACTGTTTCTGAATATCTTTTCAGTCCCTCCTCCACCTTTATATGCTGTAAATCTTTGTAATGAATACTCTACTAATGATATAGATGACTGAATTGTTGGTAACTATAGTGTAGTCTAGTGAAGATGAATTGTGTAAGTTGTATATTTTACTGCATTTTAGTTTTGAAAATGATATCCCCATTTAGAAACAGCTGAAATTTGACTTTCTTGGGAAAACACTAGCATTAATGCAAGTAAGACTGATTTTCCCCCTCTAAGTCTTGTTATCTTTCATAAGGCACATTAAGCCCCCTGGAAATAGATGAGTAGGATTTCTAATGTTGTGTAGCAAACATACTTTTTTGTATCTTAAAATTAATGTGAAATATGCATCATACACAATATTCAATCTAGATTCCAGTCTACGGGGGAAATTTTTCCTAATAGGAATTCAGGGTCTAAACGTGTGTATATTTTGACTCTTCTGTAAATCAAATGTTGTGATTTTTATATTTGTTTTGTTTTGTCTGTGAACTGAATAATTTATACAAGTACACACTCCATTGAAAAACGTTTTGTTTTTTGCTCGTTTGTATTGTCTGTGTATAACAAGTAAAATAAACCTGGTAAAACGCTAACTATGGTGTTTGAAAGCAGTTTACAGTTTGGAAATAATTTAATTATTGTAGTTGATTGCTTTTAAGGAGTAAGGAAGGCTAGCCTGTCCCCACTCTGATACAGGCCATTATGTTTAATGGGACCACCTCCTTTTTCTGCCTTGAATTCCTTTTCTAGCACTATCACGAGTTGCCTTTTCCTTTTTATTTACACTTATTTAGGTCTCTATGAGTCAAGTTTCTCCTTACTGCGCTCGTTTTTTTTTCTAGGAAAACATATGCACTTTCTTCATCTTATCTCTCTGAAGTTGGAAATGATTCGAACAGGAAAAGGAAATTCTTTACAGAAGTTAAGAATTCCTTTAAATTTCACAAAGAAAGGCAAGATGCGGCAGGCGAGAGTAGGGTGCAATTTAAAGCGAGTCAGGATAGTCTGTTGATCGCAGATGTCGAAAATTGTGGTCTTACCAAGGAGTTCTTGGAGGTGAGTGGTAAGTCTGTAAATGAAAACAAAATGGCCTACATTTGAGTGATTTCGGCGAATTGTGTAGGGACAAAGACTTGTAGAAAAATCTAGTAGAACGGCTACTTTTAAACTCTGAGATTAAGATTTACTTTGGGAGCGACCTGGAGGTCGCTAATCTATCCCTCTACGGTGGAATCCCTTGGGTCAATCCTGTTCAAGCCAGATTCCCCACCTGTGGAGAACAAATGCAGAAAAGGGGAATTTCATCCCAGGATGCTGCACCTTAGGAAAGATGACAGGAGAACTCTGCCTTCACCTTCTGCCTTTAGAAGCGATTTTTAGGTACTTTTTGTTTCCAAAGAACAGCGATTTAGTAAAGAGATAGAAAATAGTTTAACATTCTTGATTAATCTGGGCAGGGCTCAAGTTATGGGTCTATATCACCACCTAGAGACTGTCCTAGGTCCCTTTTGCAGTTTGACAGATGTAAAGAAGGTCAAAGTTCCAAGGAAATTAAAAATTAGAGGGAGAATGAAAATGACTAGGCTTCCCTGGACAATTCCACCACTAGACGGCGTTTCGTGGAGTTTTGTCTGCCACACAGAAAAGCGATAACTGATTTTTCTTTGTGTTTCCTTCTTCCTGCCCACATCTAAGAACTAAAGAGGACGCAAAGTACAAAGCACGGTGCACCTAGCGCGCGGAACTGAGCGGGGCGTCGCGCCCTGGCACTCGCCCGGCCGCGGCCCTGACCCGCCGCTGGCGCGGAGCCGGGAGCCGGGCTGGGGCGCGAGGTCCGGGCGCGGGGCGGCCCCAGGTCCGGTCTGCAGCTTGCGGCGCGCGCGGCCCTCAGGGTAGGGTCCCTGGAGCCGAGGAGGCGGCGTGGAGTGCGTGCACGAAGCTCCTAGCAGCCGAGGCTAGATTTCACAGGAACGTAGTGCCTTGCACCGAGATGCGCGTTAGCTGCTATTGGGAAGCGCGGAAAAAAAAAAGGGGGAGGTCGCTTCCAGGCAGCGCTGCCACCATCTGCTGTGTGGACTGAGTCAGCGTGAGGTAAATGTGCAGCCACGCGCTCCCCTCGGGGGCAGCGCGTGCACTTCCGGCCCGCGAAAAGCGCTCCCGCGAGACCCGCGCTCCGCGCCCGCGAGGCCCGGCGTCGGCCCCGGCGGGGTCGCAGGGGCTTCGCGGCCCGAGCCTGCGCCCGGGAACGTCGAGGCCCCTGGGCCGCCCGCCCGAGGGCCGGCGTCGGGCGGGCGCCGGCGAGCCGGGTCTGGAAGCGTAGAGGTGCGATTCAGGCCAAACATATGTGAGAAAGACAAAGGAAGAAAGAAGGCGAGCACGCGGGAGCGCTTCCCCGGCTCCCGCCTTCCCGGCGCACGCGGCCCGCGCCATCTTTCCTGGGCCCATGGCGCGCGGTCCTCGCAGCCTGTCGGTCGTGTGGGCTCGGCGCTGCCCGCGGCCTGGCCGAGTTCTACTGCTTGGCCGGGCCGGGCCGGGCCGGGCCTGGCGACCGCGGGGCCTGGCGCTCAGCAGCCCCCTAGGCCGGCCCACACTTGCCGAGGTGTTCGCCTCAAAATGAGACTGCTTTTAAGGACCCATATGCAGCACCACAACTTCGAAAATGTAGTCTTTAGGGATCTGCCTGAGACTGCCTGAACTCTGGGCTTCCTAACGACTCTGGTTGGCGTGGGAGGATGCCACACTTCTTTGGCCCTGAGTTTCGAAAGGGTGTCCACGAAGCAGGTGAGGAACAAAAGCATTGCTGACTTTGAGACCGTTCATGTCCCTAGAGAATTAAGGACACACATCTTGGGCCAAGGTATTCAATTTATGAATCATTTTATACAAACATTCTGTCGGCCCTGAAGGGTGGCACCTTTGTGTATGTGGCTATAGGTTGTCACATAGGCATTTTGTCCATGGGACACGGAAAAAGAGTAGGACTTAAGATTTTGTATTGAAAACACTTATTTAGGTAAGAACCAATAGAAAAGCTGGTGTCTGAAGTCCTCAGTAACTTTGAGGCCTATTAATTTTAGAAATACTTAGTTTGCTCTGGTCTGCTAGCTGAGACTGTAGGCCATCTGAGTCTATGTGAATGGTCGAAGTTAATGGTGAGCTTTACTTTGCCAGAACAAGATGAGTCTCACAACAGCTGGACAACCAGGGCAAGATTTTAGGCATTGCATTGTTTGTGGTTTCTTTCAGCTTTGAGAATTATATGTCTTCTTGGTTCCCACTTTCGGCTGGTGTGTTAGGTTGCCACATACTTAGAAATACGTTTGTTTGAAAGAAAACCCCATTGCTTTCACAATAAAGTAAACTTGATGGTGTACAAGTCATTGGTCTCATCAGAGCTGATTATATCAGCCTTGCATGTATTTTACACCCACAGTGTGGTTTGCAGCGGTGTTCAAGGCATGGCGTGAAAATTTTGATTTGAATAGTTCCATTAAAGCAATGGAAAAAAATAACAAAACACCTATGGCTTAATAGACCTTCTAGTGATAGCTTCCTTTCTTACTATGATAACTCTGAAATAAATATGTAATCCAGTGTTAGGAACATGGCATTTAGAAGACCCTTGCGGGTAGTATTTAATAAACATACTAACTGTGACATTATTAACGCAATGAAGCTTGTACCACAAGCTGCTTCTTTCATGTTGTTTGACCTCTTCCTTATCACTAGATTCCTTATAAACATATTTTGCAATTTATAACTTGAATTGTGTTTTAAAATTATTTTAGACTTCAGTTCTTTAAAAATACCTTCATGACAGGGGTTCATTTCTTACACAAAGCTTTGTATTTGGATATCATTGCATATATTTTATAAAATGTAAGAGGAAATTTCAATAGGAAGAGCATCTCTAGAGATATGCCTCTTATTGTTTTAGCCAATACATTTATTTTGCTCCCAACACTAGTAATAGAGAAAAAATATGGAATTAAGTTACAGAGCAACACTTGACTATATTTTGATTATATTTTTAAGAAATGCCAAATTACACTTTCTGCTTAAAAATAAAAATCTTACGTTGGGTTTGGTGTTTATATTAGGTCTATGTAGGTTTAAGGTTAGTATACCTCTGTTAGCAAAAGTATACTATATGGGAAGATTTTTTTAATTTGGTCTTATTTTAGGTGTGTAAAAGAAAAAATCAACAACATTCTTAAATACAGGGTCTTTCTAACTCACATTTAAACTTTTAAGATGTAGTTTTCATTTATTTTGCCATTCCTAGTATGAAAGGAAAGGCATTTTTCAATCTTAGGAACATTCAGAAGCAATTTTTTGGTTCTCAGTTAATTCAGTTTCATCTTAAAAGTTCAAATTTAGCAAAGCACATGTTCCCTTGTTCGTGCCAAGTGTGATAAAAACTAGTCGAAAAATAAAACCATTGCAAACAAGTAGAACACTGCACTCCACTGCACACTGTACAGGCCACATCATTTCTAGGTCTGATGTCATTGCTGACTGGGCTGCCATTTTTGAGTACATGTAAGTCAGCCTTTGAAGGCTGATAGAAAGCACTACTATTTCAGATATGTGTGTTTGAATTGTGTGTTTGAAACATACTCTTTGAATAGCAATATGCACACCCAGGAACTTTCAAACATTTGCCATCTCTAACAAAAGCTCATTCTTGTAAGAGACCTATGTGTTGTTTTCTCTCAGCATATTAGAAGATAATATTTTTCTTGCTTATTTTTAACACAGGAATTAACAGAGTCACCTGTACCTCTTTGTAAGTTACTCAAATTATAACTTTTTGAATTAGTTTAATCTATTTATAATATTGAGCTATCACATATATATTCAGTTTAATTTTGAACTTCAGTGAATGAAATATACATTGATGTTATGTAGCTTCAGTTTAGGCCATCTGCAGTTAACACAGACATTTTATGAGAACTTTTCAATTATATAGATTTCTGCTATTTCAGATTGCTCTCTCACTTGGGCATTTGCTGAAGTCGAAGCCATTACCTCTAATTAAAGTTGTTCAAAGGTGTCCAATACAGAACTTTTATAATCTGAGGTGTTTTTCAATTGAAAACTGTATTTTTTGTATATGGTTTTACCAAATAACAGCTATGTTTACTATTGTGCACCTTCTTTTGAGAAAATGGAAATTATAATGAAGACTTACCTTTTTACAGTTTACTTACCATTGAAATACTATACGTTTTGTTCAAATAAAATCCTGGTTTTTTACTTCTCTCTTAATTTGCTAGTTTTTAAATGACTAAGTCTTAATAATTCTTAGAGCTCATTTACCTTTGGGATTCACTCTTAATTTATGCTCACATTCTGCTTTGTTCCTTTGGAGAAAGTCAGAGAAACATACTGACTTCCTTCTCAACAAATTTGTTCCTTCCTGCTCCAGCTCTGCTCTCTTGATGACACTCATTTTGCCCTTGTTGACTCTCTTGCCTACAACTTTTTTTTTGAATCTACTCCTTTTTTTTTCTCAGATACCTCTTTCAACCTGAATCTTTAATAAAAGGTATGCCTTAGTCATCAGTTTGATTATAGGTCTGAACTTCTCTGCTTTTCCCTGAAAGTAACTGTAAAGTTTTTGAGACAGACATCAGATATAACCCCTTTTATATAACTGTAGCATATTTAAATAATATTTTTTGTTTTTTCCCTATGTTTCTAAAATTAGTTCATTTCTTCATAATTCACTTTTCTGTTATCTTGTTTATCTTTGCACTTATGAAAGGACCATCTAAAAATTTTAAACTCTTACTGGTATTTCTCATTACACATGAGATTCTTAGCTATGTGAGGTACTGCATTTATCCCTGATCTCTTTTGTACTTAGAATCCATTTGTCAGTGCTTTCTTTGATCCTATTCAGTTCAACTTCCTCATTTGTGCAGACATTACAGTCTTTCTTACTGTGTTCAGCACTGCATTGTTAACTAAATGCAATGGCCTTAATACAGACTAATCTTTATTCTCTTAACCATTTTAAGTCATAATTAGCCCTTTGGGTGATTCAGAAGTACAGCTTCTGCAACTCCTTCACTTAGCTCTTCTTCCAGTTTTTCTCTGTGGCTTTCTGCTTGCTTATTCATTAATTCACTTACTCATTTTATAGATTTCTACAGGTCTATTTTTCACAGGGTATCTTTTAATACATTTCTGCTAAGTAAATTTGTTAGATGTATAACTTGTGATATGGAAGAATGGGTGGGAGAAAGATCTGGGAGTGTTTTTTTATGTGTATATTAAACCCACTGACAATCTTCACTTGATTATTTGTATTTCTTACAGCCTAATGAATTTTAATTGACATTCTGCATTTTTCTGTGTCTTTTCTTGAATTATCTGATACAAACTCATGTTCTATTTATCCTTAATCTAATTTTAACATGATGAAAAATGAAAAGGATTTTAACAGAATTTTTATTAGTATCAATATAAGCCCTTTAGAAGGTGGCAATATGAAGTATATATGCCAACACCATTAAGGAGGGGATTTTATAGTCATATAATTATATAATACTATATTTTATATCTTATTAACTGAATCTTTTTCTTTCTATATGCATGAACAAACTCCCACCTAAAACCTAAAATATGAAACCTAAGAGGCTCAGGCCTCACCGACCATGAAAAATGGTTTTTCTTGCACTATTTCTTTGGAAAATTTTCTTCTGGAGTTTAAATGTAAAGTTATACACATTTTAAAGTTTCATCTTCAGTTTTTGCTTTAGAGTTAATTTTTAGATTATAAATGTGTGTGTGTGTGTGAGTGTATGTGTGTGTGTGTGTGTGTGTGCATGCCTGTGTGCACATAACACACAACATAATGAGTCTGGAGAACAGGAACATAAAATCCAGAAAAATTTTTTGATGCTGTTTGCATTCTGCTACTCTCCTTACTATCAGGAGTGTGTTCCTTCAGATCTTCTGTTGTAATCTGAAGGGGAGCCATTTTAACAGTCTTTTATCTTTGAAAATAATTTTTACTAATGCTAGGATCAGCCTTTATGTTGATTGTTACTTAGTTTGCATATGGTATGATTCTATTTCGGTAAGAAGTTGATGATAATACACCATATCAAAGTAATATTTATGTGAGATGACTGAAGATTTGTAGTTGGTGTCAGGGAAATTTAGTATGGAAGTACCTGAGTTTGTTTTGAAAATGCAGATCTCAAAGGAACTTGGACTCTATTCGGATAGTAGAAAACAGTAAACACAAGGCATTTGATGACATTTTCCACCCTTCTTATTCGTAAGATGAAATTATAGTTAGATCTTTCAGATACATTTCAGCTTTAAATAACTGTGCTGTTTTGTGAAATTCTGATTTTCTATACAGTTTGAATTACAAGTGTGCTAGGGTATACAACTGGCACTAGAGCAGTGTCCTTTCTTCAGAGGAATAAGTACATGCATATACACACAGAAATTTTACAACATAATTTTACCACATTACATATACTTGGATTTCTAAAATTTTACATTGAATTTCATTGAAAAAGAAATTGTGGCTATGACCTATTAAGTTGATTTCATGGTTCTCTAAGGGACAGTGGCTTAAAGTCTGAAAAGCATTACCATAGCAATGATGTTAATTTGATTATCCTAGAATATCCTCAGTGTCCACTTAAATCTCTACCACACTTCAATATTTATTTTCTATAATGATAGACTATATGAGAAAAATTTATTTATTTTTACTTTCTTATTTATTTATTTTTTGAGACAGCATCTTGTTTTATAATTCAAGCTGGCTTTGAACTGACTTAGATAGCCCAGGCTGGCCTCAGATTCACTCCTCCTGTGTCAGGCTCCTAAGTGCTGGGATTATAAGCATGTGCCACCACACCCAGGTTGAGTGAATCACATATTTAATGATCTGCTTGAGTACATAAATACATAAGAGGTGATTGGATACAGAAAGATTGTTCTTTATAATGTTCTTTCCATTATGAGCGGCAATTGAAAGAGCTTTTTAAATGTATTTTTCTTTGAGATTATTATAATTTAGGATTTAACATTTTCAAAAGGCCTTTCTTCTGTTACTGTGTCTCACATGTGTGCAAACTCTCTCTCTCTCTCTCTCTCTCTCTCTCTCTCCCCCCAAATATATTTATTGAAAAGGTGACTTGTCTTGGGGATAAGCAGGCCTGTACTTGCTGACGTGGTTCTTATGTGAACTGCTCCTTCCATTCCTGACAGCAAGGTGCAGCTGGATAGTGGGAAGAGGATAGTGGCACTTCTCATAAGCTTTAGGTCATTGGATTCACATTAG
>PVKA01041448.1:5799-18177 GCA_004027165.1 Ctenomys sociabilis | reverse complement strand
GTGTGTGTGTGTGTGTGTGTGTGTGTGTGTGTGTGTGTGTGTGTGTGTGTGTGTGTGTGAAGGGAAATCAATGTCAGCTCCAGTTCCTACGGACCCAGCACAGGAACCTCAGATTCTGCAAAGGCACCGGAAGTGCACACTGCAGCCCTTGAGGCACACACAGGCTCTATCCATTGCTCAGCTCTGTCTCTGCAGCGTGCTGTGGTAAGGAGCTGGTGACTGCAGCCGTGGGGTCTGGCAATTCTAAAATCCCTGGGCACATAGCAGGCTGCAAACTCCGCGAGCTTCTACTGCAGAGCCGAGGTGGTTTTCCTCTTCCCGTGAAAACTCAGTTTTGCCCTTGTGTTCTTCTGACTGAGTGAGATTCCCCCACAATACTGAGGGTGGTTGCTGTGCTTGCTATAGTTAGCTGCTAATCTTGATAAGCATATCCTCAAATTGTCTTGTCGGTAATGTGCAGCGTGGCACCCCAACAAGCAACTGAGTACTACAGCCCAGCAAAGTTGAAATGAACTATTATTTATTGTAAACTGAATGTACTTTTCACATCACAAAACATTAGCTTTCTTTTGACTTTTTTTTTTTTTTTTAACTGAGATTCCAAAGTGGAGAGACACTTTTTATACATCCGGGCCTCAGAGCATTGTTCTCCTTCCTCAAGTAGAAGCTTTGAGCATCGTTGATATGGCCTGAATTGTATCCTAATTCTTTCATGTATGTATGCAAACAGGTAGAAAGCACTCTAGCTGGGGATGTAGCTCAGTGGGACAAGTGCCCGCCTGGCAAGTGCAAGGTCCTGAGTTCGATTCCTGGTACAAAAAAAAGTACTCTAAAACATTAGTTAATGACACCTATTCTCAAAAAATGGGTTGTTGGCCTGGAGAAATAGCTCAGCAGTCTAAGTGTCTGCCTGGCAAGCCCAAGGACCCAGGTACTATCCCTAATACTGCATACCATGTGGTCCCTGAGTTCCCAGGTGTGCTTTACTGGCCACTGAAACTGGGCATGGTGGTACACACCTGCAATCCCAGCCCTGGGGAGGCTGAGACAGTAGGATCACTATCAGTAGGAGCTGAGTAGAGAGGTCCTATAGCAAATAAATAAATAAACAAATAAATAAGTATTTTTAAAGCTTGTTGTGGCCCCCAAATGAAAAAGGAATAAGAGAAATTGTAAGTATTAACTTTCTAGAGTCTTTAATAATATTGGAAGTCATCATTACCCAGCAATGTTTATAAGTAAGGTTAACTGAGGAAAGAAACACAGGAACGGGCTGGCAGAATGGCTCAGCGGACTAAGCACCTGCTTAGGTAAGCTCAGGGACGAGGGTTCGATCCCTGGTTCCCCATGCCGCGCCGGCCCCGCCTTCAGGTGCGCTGAGCCGGCGAGATGCAATCGGAGCATGGTGGCGCGCGCCCGTAATCCCAGCCCGTGGGAGGCAAAAAGCAGGAAGATCACTATGAATGTGGGCTGCATGCATAGTGAGACCCTGCACCAGAAAAAAAGAAAAAAGAAAGAAACACAGGAACATCTGCCAGGATGGTCCAAGTTCTTAGCTCTGCACAATAAGAATGAGCAATAAAATAATAATGAAATATGCTCATAAAAGAGAAACAGAACACAGCTATTCATTTTCCCTCTCAATCCCACCAGGCTCAGCTTCTGACCCCTCCACACACACACATACACACACACACACGCACACACACACAAGCACACAGATACCCCTTCATTCTATATCACGCTCACTAATGTATTTATTATAAGTTAGGCAGTTTCATTTGCAGTAGCAGGGTCTGTAGCTGGGGTGCTCTATCCCTGAGATACACCTCCAGTGTATATTTTTTATATTTTTGTTAATTATGAGATAGCCTCTTGCTAGGTCACGAAGTCACCCTCTCTGAACTTCAGCTTGGTGTGGTCCTGCCTCAGCCTCTAGACTTCGAGGATGACAGTCATGTACTGCCATGCCAGGCTGTGTTAGACTTTTAATCTGGCACAAGTGGCAGAAAGATCAATAAGACACATTTCTCCAAGAGTTCAGAGTTAGACAAGGAAAATTGTTAGCCATGCACAATTTATCAGCTTTGTTTTGCTAAGTTATATGATTTGATCTCCCAAACAACTCATGGTTAGCAAAGGAAACTATAGGATCAATTCATTTTGAATCTCACATGAGCAACAACCCATATTTTAGAATGTACTTGAGGCAATATCTGAGTACAGTAAAAGTGATTGGGAAAAAATTATGTAAAAATGATCTGAAATTCATATTTAGCTCATATTGTTGCTACATCTTGCAATGAGACATAGAAATTATTGTACTCTGTTTATCGCTGAATAATGAGGTACTTAGAAAGATTGTTTAGTTGCTCAAATTCACATGATGAAATTCCAAGCAAATTCTCTGAGGCAGAATTCAATGGGAAGGTAGAAAAATAAAATAGTCATCGGCATATTGGATAGACAAAAGGATTAAGTTTGTAACTTCCTGTGCTCAGATGTTTAGGTAGGACCTCAGAAGGGAGTGCAGCAAGTGTAGGACTAAGTACACAGCGAGCAACTTTAAGTGATTTAGTTGTCATTTTATCTTACAGAGCAAGGTCCACTTTTTAAAGTTTCTGTCACGGTGCTATTTACAATAAGCAAGCAGATTTACTTGCTTTTTTAAGGTTAGTAAATAACATAAAAGATGTTAATTCCAAGGTGCTATTCATGGACATCAAGATAAAAATCCACATTTCATTATATTTTGCAAAGAAATAATACAAAATTATATATATATATATATATATATATATATATATATATATATATATACATGTATAGACATAATTTACTACAGGGTCTCTCTACACAGCTCAGACTCATAGTGATCCTCCTGTCTCAGCCTCAACAGCCCTGGGATTATAGGTGTGCACCACCACACCAGGTCCCAGGGCCAGAGTGCCATGCGGAATCAAGGATCACAAGGATGGAACCCAGGTCCCTGCGCTTGCCAGGCAGGCACTGAGACCACCAAGCTATCTCCCCAGCCCAGAAATCATACACTGAAAGCAGACAGCAAGGCAATTTGTTTCTGTGCTAGCTCATCAGCACACGTGTGTATTCACCGTGGTTCTGTCACTGACAGGGAGCTGGCGTATCTGCAGAACACATCTTCACACTCCTTCTCCTCTCCTCCCCCTCTCTCCACTCCCATCCATTTTTTCTGTACTGTTTTTCAGTTCATAAAGTTCATATTCTTTGTGAAGCTTAAATATATATTTTTAGTCTTTCTTCTTTTGGCAAAACTGAAAATTGAACTCAGGCCCTTGCACTTGATAGGAAAGCGCTTATTCCACTGAGCCATCTCCCTGGCTCTTTGTTTCTCTTCTACAAAACCCAAGATTGAAACAGAAGGTAGATAATAGAAATCAGTGGAAGATCATTCTCTAAGAAGAAGGGGACCAAGAGATGGAGGGACAGGGAGGGATGTGGGACAAGAAGAGGACCTGGAGCATGTCATGTCAGTGTACAAACGCTACACAAATAATGTAAGCTTTATGTTTAATGTTAAGGGAAAATGTATCTTCTTACTTTGTCTTAAAGGAGATTGTTATAGTTTGTGTCTAGGTCCCCCTAAAGCTTTATGCAGTCATAGGGTGGATTCTAGAGTTTGTGATTAATTCATGATCCAATACTGGGATTATAGATGTGAGTGCTCCTAAGATTATGGGTGTGAGTGCTCCTGAGATTATGGGTGTGAGTGCTCCTGAGATTATGGGTGTGAGTGCTCCTGGGATTATGGGTGTGAGTGCTCCTGGGATTATGGGTATGAGTGCTACACCCCCTCCATAGCCTGAATGCAGTATGAGGAAAGGAGAGAGGCTTGCTGTGGCTGCTCCCCACTTTGTGCTCTTGCTGTTTTGCACCCACAGGAACTGCTGCTCTCTGCCATGTGCCACTCTGCTTTGGAGCCAGTAATGTTTCAGTATGGACTGAAACCTCCACTAACGGTGAGCTAAATAAATGTTTCCTTCCGTAATTTTGGGTGTTGGGTATTCTGTCCCAGCAAGGAGAAAGATGTAACCAAGACATCAGGGTAGAAGAAGAAAGCAAAAAGAACAAAAATAGCTGAAGGAATTATTTCACACATCTAATCTTCAATGAAACAAGGATACTCAATGCTTTATGATTTCCATTCTCTGGACTGAAAAGAGAATTAAGGTGGATAATTAAGTTCCGATTACATGCAATGTGTGATTATTTATTACATTAATGTGTTGCATACATAGAAAAGTTCTTTTTCCCCTAAAATATATCTAGAAACTAACACAGCACTAATGTATATCACTAAAGCTAGCACAACCACAGCCACCTCCCTGCACACACATGAACGAGGTCATCTTCCCTGGAATTGTGGTACAAGTTAAATCCATGAACCAAGATAGCCCTGTGTTGTCACCAGCTGCTAGGATGTCTCTAGAAGAGACAAAATTTTCATTTTCTCACAGTGGCTTAAGCAGGTTTTATTGTTATTATTTCTGTTATATCATCTTCAGAAGACTTAAAGGAATGATGTTTAAGAAAGATAGCTCCTCACTGTGGGAGTGTTAGATATCACAGATGAATCGATACAATCACAAAATAAGAATAAAACTTACATGAATGATATAAGAGGTAACAAGCTCTACATGTAGGGTCCTACTTCGGTGTAATGATGAAAACCTTGGGAAAGAGAAAGCCCAGAGCGGCCAGGTGAACTATCTCATATCTGCGTAGAGCTTGAACTTTAGCAAAATTGGTTCACTTTGGACCATAGTCCTTGAAATTATCACTGAAAGATTGTTGCATGATTTCAGAGGAAAGAAATATGCATTGTGCTGTTTCATTAACTCATTCTGCAGTACAAGAGCAGGCAGTGTGCTAGGTGAGTGAAACGGTACCAGACAGGGTGATCCCTTCAAACCTATCTTAATTAGTGTGTTTATTTACTTACAACTCACAGTTGGAATAATTACAAATGCTTTCTGTCTGTCTGTCTGTCTGTCTGTCTGTCTGTCTGTCTGTCTTTCTTGTTGGTACCAGGGATTGAACTCAAGACCTTGTACTTGCCCGGCAGGCAGACACTTGTCCCACTGAGCTACCTCCCCAGCTCTAAGTGCCTTAAAACTCATGGAAGCTAGGAGGAGAGTCCTCGCACCATCTGCATCCTCCTCCCCTGAAGAAGAATGCCAGGTGGGGGAGAGAGGGAAGGATTCTCTGTGCCAGGACAGCTTGGCTTCCCTCCGGCCGCTATGCCTTCAGGTGAGAAGGACGTTAAATATGATCTTAATTACGGGCTTTCTTAACTGATATTTGGAAGTAGCTATTGGCTCTCCTAGTGGTACAGTTTTAAGGGCTTTAAGATACATAAACGAAAAATAAGAAAGACACAGTACAGGAAAACTGCTATTCAAAATGACAATGAGGTGGCACAATCTAAAGGATTCTCAGTGCCCTTGTAGTGATCATTCTCTTTTGAGCCCCCCAGCGCTGGCTTTATAGGCAGGTGCCAACACACCCACACTTGATGGTTGGCTCAGCACACCTGGGGGCAGGTACAAAATGGCATATGGTGCTGGGGGTCCCTGCGCCTGCCTGGCTGGCACTTATTCTGCTGAGCTATCTCACCAGCCAGCTCCCAGGTACGCTTTCCCTAATGTACAAATAAGCAGCAAAATAGAAGACGGATAAATAGGGTGTATGGAGAAGTGCATCCACTGTCTCAAATTACATATCCTATTGTTTCAAAAATATTCTGGTATATAGGCTGATTTATTTTTATTACTTGTTCCTCAACTCATTAAAAGAAGTTTTATGTTTTACCTATTTGCTTCTCTTTTATAAGAATCATTGTGGCTCATTACTTTAAATTAACAATAAACAATTACTTTAAATAATAATCAATACATAGTACTTTAATTATGTAATTCTCATTATTTTGCTGTAAATTTTGTTTTCTTTCTTTCATAAAAAAATAATAAGAAAAAATAATCTATAGCATATGCTACATGAAAGCTTAAAGCCTCTCCTTGGATTACAAATTCATTTATACTCCAAAGTATAAATGAATTTACAATCCAAGGATTATTTTTGCAAAGAAATAATATAATGCTTTAGTTTCAATAATACAATGCTTTAGTTTCAATAACATGAAAGTGGTAACCTAATTTCACTAGATATTGTGTATTGTACTTGGTCCTAAATTATTCTAACAATCATGATTTTTTTCCCCTTCAACTTTGTTTATTGATGTACTAAACATGAAAAAGTAGAAAGAATCCAAACACAAAAGAAAACATGTACAGCCTCTTAAATACTCAACAGAATATATTTTATATTCCAACAGATGTGAATTAAGTCATACTGTACAACTTCAAATAAATACCGGCCTTATATTTTAAGTGCTCTGATAAACATTGTAAAGTGAAGCACAATTTGCATGCCCTCTCATCAATGCCTTGGTTTGCTGCAGTAGTATAGGAAAGAAGCACATAGCTGCTGTTTTCCCATGAGGGAAACCTTTTTTTTTTTTTAAATATATACATGTATTTTCCTTTTTTTTTTTAATGCAGAAGGTTAACTCTGACAATCTAAATGCACCAAGGATATGAGAAAGTGCTAAGCCAGTTGATTTCTGAGTAGCACTGAGTGGGTCAGCATGAAAACTTGCTTATTCACGTTAGCACACGCCTCACAGCTTATGTACTGTACTATACTGAAAAATTTTAACTACAATTTTAAATAATAAAATAAAACTCAAAGCAACCGCAAAGACAATGTACAACTATGTTATACATAGCCTGTTGCCTGTTCTAAGGGGAAGCATGTGAGCATCTCAGTTTATACAAAAAGCAGGATGTAACTATATAGTTCTCAGTGCATCCTGAATTTTACTGACTTCGAAAATCAGAAGAATATACAGTGTGTGTGTACATATATACAGGTGTGGATGTTACAACACACACATTTGCAGACACCCTAAATGGCTAGGAGTCCATCCTTTCCTGAGAAGTCAGAAAATATGTGACATTGGACACACATTCACATGACACGGCAGCTGTGGGGGGTGCCTGGAAAGTCACAGGCTCTGTGCAAGATGCCTGCATAGCCCTTCACCCCAGGGGACTTCCCCACCTCCCACACTGCCCCTCCCCCATTCAGTCAAGGAACCCACCTGAGAACCTGGGAGTTGATGGTCCTAGGAGTAACACCTGGACTGGGGTGAAACTTTTGTTCGTAATCTTACTGGGAGAGCAGTGCGTGAGTTTGGGTCCTGGCTTACCAAGATTGAACTTTGTCCTCTAAAGTGATGATTTTGTGACTACTAATGGCTGGGTAGAGACAGGAGTCAGCAAAATGTGTTTTAAATGAATCACATATCTGTGACAATCTCCTTGTTCCAATCTTTATTTTTGTTTCTGCTTGTCCATTTTTCAGTTATGTATTTGGTACAGGGTCTCACTATGTAGCTTGCTTGGACTCATAGTGATCCTCTTATTTTCAGCCTCCCCAGAACTGGGATTACAGGCATGTGCCACCATGCCGGGACTCTCTCACCTGCTCAGGGTGCTCTGGGGATGGAGCTGGCAAGGCATGTGGGACCAGGGATTGAACTCTGGTCCCTGAGCTTGCCAAAATAGGCACTTGGCCCACTAAATGTCCCCATCTTTGAATACCGTCTTCTCCTTGTCTTTAAAGGGGCTTCATAAGTGGACGCTGGCCTTCCAAGTCATAAAATAAAATTCAGCAACAGTGAAGTATATTGTTATTCCCTAGCTGTGTAAAAAGAACATAGATTTTTTTTTTAAAAAGAGGATAGATAAAGATTTGGTGAAGGAATATGGAGGTTGAGAAAATATGACTTATGATTTAGAGCAGAATGATATACTTAAATAAAATACAGAGTGGGAAAATAATCCCTAAGCAAATCAGGTGTTTTCTCTCTGGTAAACTTCTGGGTGAGCAGCACCCAACACGCAACCAACTTTGTGAATGAGATATTCAATTATTTTCATAATATTACACAGTATCCTAACTTGTTGGGGAGTACTTGTTGTGCAATACATGTTTTAGTCCAGGCTCTGATAAAATATGATTACCTCAGAGGCATAGAAAAAAGATATATTTTTTTCTTGCATTTTTGGAAGCTGGGAAGTTCAAGACCAAGATGTGGGTAGATTTAGTATCTGGTGATTCTGCTTTAGGGTTCATCGATGCTAGCTTCTCCCTGTGTCTGGACAGGAGGAGTCTAGTCAGATCTCAGGGGTCTCCCTTATAAGTGTACCAACTACATTCTCGAGAACTCTTTCCACACTGATGAAATCATTTTCTAAAGAGCCCCACTGCTTTATATGATTGCATGGGCAATTAACTTGTCAATGTAAGGATTGTGGGAAAACGGAAACATCCAGGTCATAACAATGCTAATTACAGACATTTCTAAATATCTTCAATCATGTGAAGACTCACAAAACTACAGAAGATTTTATCAGCTTTTAAAATGCAATTATTCTCATTCTTTTCCACCACCTAAGTCAATTCAATGAAATCAATTCAGCTTTCATGTATTGACTTACAAAATTAATTCAGATTAGTAAAATTTCAAAATGGTGCAAAGGTTAAACTGTTTTCTAGATATTTTCTGTGTCTTGTGATAATTTGGCTACTTTTCTTCAGTTAGTTTCAATAGCTAACCCTCCAAAAGAGGAAGGGTCAGATTCCAGTAGTTCAAAAGCATTTTTTGGCATAATATGACTTTCTATTATAATAATGTTGAAAGCATCCAGAGTGTTGAATGTTCCCACAAAGTGTTCACTTTCTCTACTTCGCAGAATGCAACAGGAAACTAGAGTATTAGCCTTCTTTTAATCATAATAGAAAGCATATTTGCTTTATTTTTCTATATGTGTTGTCCCATTTGAGAAAAACTATTCTCCCACAAATCACAGGGATAAAGTCTTATAAATTACTGTCACTATTTAAAAATGCATCCACCAGGGCTAGAGGTAGAGTGGCAGTATAAGCACCTGACTGGCAAGCGCAAGGACTCTGGTTCAATCCCCAGTACCACATGCTGTGTCAGCCCAGAACACCATGCCAGCCACCAAAACTGGACGTGGTGACGAGCACCTGTAATCCCAGTACTAGGGAGGCTGAAAATAGGAGGAGCACTATGGGTTTGAGCTGTGTAGCAAGGCCCTGTACCAAATAAATACATTAATTAAAGGACTAAATAAATGAATAAAACTTTGGACTGGCTTGGAGATGCTTCTGGAAGGATCGCCAAGATGGCTACGCACGGGGAGCCCCAGGTCCAGTTCAAATTTGTGCTGGCGGGCGAACGCTGCGCCTGCAAGACCGTGTTCGTGAAGCTCCACTTGACGGGCAAATTTGAGAAGAAGTAGGCGGCCACGCTGGACGTGCAGGTCCACCCACTCGGGTCCCACAACCAGGGCCCGATCAAGTTCAACATGCGGTACACGGCCGGCCAGGAGACGCTTGGTGGCCTGCGCCATGGCTACTACCTCCAGGTGCAATGTGCTATTATCATGTTCGATGTGACCTCCAGAGTTAGCTACAAGAACGTGCTTATCTGGAAGAGACCTGGTGCGAGTGTGCGAGGACATCCCCATCGTGTTGTGGGGTAACTAAGTGCACATCAAGGACAGGAAAGTGAAGGCAAAGTTCATCGTCTTTCACAGAAAGAAGAATCTGCAGTACTTCAATATTTCTCCCAAAAGTAACTACAACCTTGAGAAGCTCTTCGTCTGGCTCGCCAGAAAGTTTATCTGAGACCCGAACTTGGAGTTTGTCACCATGCTGGCTCTTGCCCTGCCAGAGGTCATCATGGACCCAGCCTTGGCCACGCAATATGAGCACGACTTAGAGGTTGCTCAGACCACTGCTCACTCGCTGAGGACGACGACCTGTGGGGAAGTGAAGCAGCCGGCGTCAAAATAGTTTTATAGGTGTCTGTCCTATGATGTGAGTGGTGCGCATGCGTACCACTTTGCTATCTAGCTAAGCAGACGTGTGCCTCATCTTTGGGATGCCGAAGGAGATGAATGGGTTTCGGAGTGAGTGTGGCAGTCAATCCCTCGTGTTTTGGACCTGCATATTTAGCTGTTTGGAACACAGACATTTTCCCTGAATTTCAAATATAAGATATTCACGTCACAATTCTTGGTGGTGAAATCTTGTTTGCTACTGTCATTCCCATTCCTTTTCATTTAGAATCAGAATAAAGTTGTATTTCAAATAAAATAAATAAATAAATGGATAAAGATGCATCTTCCAGAAAAAAAGAGAATTCTAGGAAGTCAGATATTTGCTTTGGAAGCTATCTAAATTTTGCTATTCGTATTAATGACCTGCCACTGTTTCAATCAACCCATACCAAATAATTTTGTAAAGTGAGGAGAAAATTGAACATTGTATTTCCCCTTGATTAAGAGAGATTTTTTTCTTCTCTCTCTCTCCCTCTCTCTCTTTCTATATTTTTTTAGGGAGGGATCTACAGGGTGTTCAGGGTCTCACTACTAGATCGGACTCGGAGTGACTCTCCTGTTTACAGCCTCCCAAGAGCTGGGATTACAGGCGTGAGCCACCATGCCCAGTCTCAATTGCAGTCTCTGCACTCCCTGGGGGGCAGGTCTAGGGATTGGAACTGCAGACCCTGTGCCTGCTTGCAGGTGATTTAATCCACTGAGCTATTTGGCCAGCCCAAGAGAATTTTTTAACTTAGCTTTTTTACATTTATACAAAAAGAAGGTTAGAAATGACTCTAGCCTGTGTACCTTAAGGGTTGGTAAATCACGCCTCACAACCAAATTGCCATATGTTATTCCAAGTTCAGTCTTGTCAGGTGGTAGTCTACAGGTATTTATTGAGCAGTCTCGAGTCACAGTTCTTCCTGCCTCCATTTATTCATTCAAACACAAGTCTTTCTTGACTTGCTGCTGCATTCCATCCCTGTGGCAAATGCCAGGTTTCCAGTGATAAATGGGACAAAGTCTGCAGCTCTCACAGTATTTGACCTGCTCAGGACACAGGTGGGCGTCACAGGTTCAGATCACACGAACGTGGTTCTCAAGCCAAAGCCTAAAAGTTCCACTGTAGTTTTAGAAACAAAATGAAAGAATAAGTCTTGAAATTTGTCCTATTTTTGGAAATATTTATAGTCAATAGTGAATATATCTGAGATAAAACCTTTTGGAAAACAAATCATGCATAATGCATCATTTGCTTTTATTATTTATTAAATGATATGTTCAGAGAACCTTTGCCTGCAGGAATTTTTATTATAGTCTACTGACTTAATAATGTGATTTTTTATTATAATTTTGTTTCATTTTGAAGGGTAAAAAAAAAAAAGCAAGAAAATCAAGAACAAAGACAGAAACAGGGTAACATCCAATACATGTTACAGATTTTCAAAACCACAATAGCTAATTAACAATGGTTGATATATTATCTATTTTTATCATCAAATCTGTTGCTCAGATTGACAGAGTTATGCAAGACTAGACATATGACTGAATATTATCACACTCTAATAATGAAATTTATGCAATCAGACTATTGCAGCTATTCTAAGATCTTCAGTGTCCAGTGAACAATATTGTGCGTACACCAGAACATAGGTTCCTGTTATAGCCTCGTTGTATTTTATAGCATAGCTCTCTTTGGGAAAACCAGCAGCCAGGCATTAACAGAGGTAATGTGAAATCTCCATGGCGGGAAGTATTTTTTTATATTAATTCTATTGAGAAAGAAATAACAATGAGACAATTTCAAAGCAGGTTGGTAGGACAGTTACAATAATTAATACATTGCATATTGTTATCTTCATAATAATTATTCAGAGTACAAGATGTAGACATGACATCTTGTCCAAACACTATTAGTACAAATCTTTCTTTTCATTGAGCTAAGAGAAACTGACTGTATATCTATCCTAACTATTTCGTATATACAGATATGTATTTTTTCACTACAAAATGGTCCTTCATTTATATGTCCTTTTTTGGTTGCTTTTGTCAGAGATGGTACTCCATTGCCATTCAAATATTGTAGGTGCGTGAATTCAGCAAAGTAATCCAATATAGTCTAGTAATCTATAATAGTAGTGGGTTATCCGTAGGACTGGCAATGTCAGAAGTTGTTGACTTGACTCTTTTACACTCAGTACATTAATGTGGCTTTACTTCTTTTTTTTTTTTTTTTTTTTTTTTTTTTTTTTTTTTTTTTTTTTTTTTTTTTTTTTTTTTTTTTTTTTTTTTTTTTTTTTTTTTTTTTTTTTTTTTTTTTTTTTTTTTTTTTTTTTTTTTTTTTTTTTTTTTTTTTTTTTTT
>PVKA01041447.1:5400-18188 GCA_004027165.1 Ctenomys sociabilis | reverse complement strand
AAAAAAAAAAAAAGAGATACAAAAATCCTGAAACTTAATTTGACTATATGTATTTACTTCCTATGTATGAAGGAAAAGTCACACATTAAAAATAAATTCTTAAAGTATGTTTTATATTTATATGATAAAGAGAGCTAACAACCCCAAACACAAAGCATACCAATGTCACCAAATCTGAAGACCAACTCTTATGACATGTACCAATAGAAAGCACTGCCAATTAAAAGTGTAATCATCAATGATACAAAAATCTCAACTTCAGGGACACTAGATATAAAAATATATGCATATTAAAATTGGTAAAATATAAAATATTTATGTCTTCTAATTCAAATTTCAGAAAACAATTTTTGGGAAAGTTATGAGAATCTCTTTTAATATTCCCTGCATCAAAAGTCAAGAGCCCTGAGAACTAGGACAGGTTGGAGCATCACCTCAATTGAAAAATTTTAAATCAGAAATACTCTAAAATTTGATCAATTTTGTACTTTTTAGAGATATATTGAAGCTTTTATCAGTAAATGGATGTAACTGAAGTAAAGAAAGTTTTCAAGAAATACGTGTAAGTGGTGCTAGCCAGACACTACCAATTAACTCTCTTCCGCGACACCTAGCTCGAAGCAGATCTATCCTAAGTGTTACTCTTCTGAAATATCTTTTAGATGCCCTACAATACACAGGGAATGTACTACTATACACAGTGCCAGAGGAGGCGGATCATCTTCATACTACAGGGGAAGAAGGACTTTATCATTGTACACAACCCAAAGCCCCATACTCTGTCCACGCATGACCTTGGGCTGCTATGCTGCCACTTTGTGACTCAACACTAATTCTAATGAAACGTCCAGACGACATGCTTTCCTGAACCCTCTTTCTCTTCTGCAGGCTCCATAAGATACCCTCAGTACCACTTCAATGACTCTTAATCCCTCCACATTATCCAGAAGTACAAGCTTGAGTTTGAATGGTAGAATAATAAAATAATTCAGACCTCACTCCTTCAAGGAACTCTGATTCCCTGGCTATTAGAAACATACCAGCTAACATCATGGAAAAGTTTGAATATGGCTGATGACACTAGATGATTAAGTAGAAGTTGAGGAAATTTCCAGTATAAATATAAAGGCTTTGGCAGCATCATCAGCTTTTAAATAGGAGCATCATCTGTGAGTAGGCTTGAGAAGAATTTACTATGAAAGATCAATTAAGAAGTAGCTAATGGATGTGATTACCCCTACTATCAACAGCACACATGTTGCATTAGTATACTTTTCTTGCTAAAGTACAACATAATCAGTATTTTTTAAAGTATTTAGATAGTTGTCCATTCATGTATAAATCTCAGAACAGGGTCACTAAATGCAATCAAAAATGTCCTTTATAAAAAAAAAATGTCCTTTGTAAATCATAATCCCATTGGTATTCCAAGGGCTGATTTTCAGCCCTTTGCTTTCTTTACATTTATTCCAACTAAGCTTTAGCTGATAGGCTCAGATGTAAAAAAGCAAAGAAAGGAAAGGCACGTGTGTGCACCCCAAGGGCAGGGTGACAGGACTGACAGGTGCCGCAGACACTCCTGCAGCAGACAATCAAGTGTTGACTGAAGTTAAGTCTGGAGCAAGCAGTGTGCATACAGCATGAGCCTGTAGGAGCTCTCAAGATCTGGGGAAGGGAAACCTTATCGTTACTACTCATTTATAACTTGAAGGGTTATGTCCACTTTTCCATATCACTTTAAGAGGGCAGAAAGCATATCACATTAGATAAGTTTCCAGTATTTGGGGGCAGCACTTGTGTTTTTAGAGACAAAAGGAACTATAGGCTATGTGTCATAGTTTGGGGTTCTCACAAGTGGAACAATGTAATATAAGACACTTTTTTTGGTGGAAATGGGGATTGAACTCAGGCCCTTGCACTTGCCAAGGAAGCACTTATTCCGCTGAGCCATCTCCCTGGCCCCAAGACACATTTTATAATAATATTTTATAATGAATCATCTAAGAATCATATACAAGAAGTAAAGGAAATCCATCCACACACATAAACACTAAGACTCCAGCTGAGAGCCTGGCTCCTAATATCCTTCATGAGTCCAAATAAAAACCTATAGCTCATAACAATGCCTTCCACAAGTTTAATCCAAGGCTGAGTGCCCGCACCAAATGCTCATGCAAGTCTGCTTCATAGGTCTGTGCTAGAAAGGCCCAAAGATCAGTGGTAGAAGGTAGGAAGTCTATGCCAGCAGGACCATAGCCATTTACAGATCAACTTATTATCATGGCCCTGCAGTGTATATTTCGTCTTTATACTTTTCTGCTAGATGGTTAAGACCTAGATAGAGCAAGACCTATATACCAACACATGTACTTTATGTTTCTTATGAGGTCAATGAAGTCCCCTCAGGGTTTATCTTGTAGTCCTGTACCTTATTCTGTAGATCCTTTGTCTGCATCATCCATGCGGATGAGTCACAGCCAATGCTTGACCAGTTTGCTCTCTGTGAGAGCCTGAGAGAAAATTTTCTCTCCATGTGACTCTCCCCAGGCACACTATAGATCATCAATCTCTTTTCTCTGTGGCTCCATAATCTCCTTGTTCAGAAAATTTGGAGCTCAATTGAGTTTCATGATGTTGCAGTACAGGTTCTCCAATGTCCTGAGTCTTCCCTGACCTTGAAAGGCTACGGCCAAAATGTTGGCTGGCCTTGTGGCTCTTCTATTTCTCCAATTTTGATCTGTGAACTTAGGTTGTCAACCATCCAGAAGAAAAGCTGATTAGTATTCTGCAGCATATGCCATTCACTTTGCCTTATCTGGCTCAATTGATTTTAGTTTTTGTACGTTTCCATTTGTATTTCTGCTTTTTGCTCCTTATACTAGGGAGACTATACAATATTTATACATGTGTGTCTGGTTTATTTCACTTATTAGTATATGTTCAAGTGGCACCCACTTCAGTATAAATGCTTCAAACTTATCATTCTTAATAGCTGCATAATACTCCATTATATAGAAATACCACATCTTTTTCAACCATTCCTCATGTGATGGACATCTTGGTTGTTTCCAAGATTTTGCTATCACAAATTGTAATGCAGGATCTGTGCTAGCAAGCTGAGGGATCTACATTACAAATAGGAAGCAAGATTCAAGGTAAGCACCAGAGCTCCTCCAAAAGTACCACAGCCATCCTTAGCAACAGTGAGGTCCCGAGCTCCTCCTGTGATGAGAAAAGCAGAGTTCCCATCAGGAAAGCCAATGTGGCAAACTTTACCATCAGGCTGAGCAGTGCACCATGTTACCCACTGTAGCCAGGAAATGATGCTCAAGATGAGGACCAGAGCTCCTCCAAAGTGGGAAAGCCAGCATGACAAATTCCTCCAACAGAACAGCCCAAGAGAACTAGCAGGTTCCTTCTAATAGCTCCAACAGCTTCTCCAAACAGCATCCCCAATAGAATTCCAGCAACTTCTCTTGTTCTGCCCTTATACTACTGGCAACAATTCTCGGACAGACCTCCCACACCCACCAGCATGCTAGTTTAATTCATCTGGGCGTAATAAATTGACCATCAGTTAGAAATCCACTATAGGTTCATAGGCTTTTCTGGCTAAATTTACAAGGGCAACAACATTCGAAGGATCAACCTATATACAAATACAGAAAGCACACAAAAAGTAGATGCACTGTTCTTTAGTTATGAAGATGGTATGCAGCATCAAAAGGCTATGCCTTGGGGCTTTATTTTCTAGCAGGAATGATGAATCTGTGCTGAATTCCCATCACACTCCTGTCCCAAATGCTCCTGTCACAACTTAAGTGACAAACAACACAACTTCAGAGACAAGAGCTACACCTGATGCCTCAAAGAATGTTCACAAAAATCACACATTATTTTGTGTCTTGAACTTGTTGTTTGAGTTCACCTTACAGTCAAAATTGTTTGAGTTTCATTATCAGTAAGAAATGATATCATGACATTTATCTACTTTCCCAAGAAATGAAACTCATCCCAAGGGCAGGTGTAATCTATAGCTGAGATTATCTGAGATCAGAGCTACTCAAAAGGAGGTTTTGAGGAAAAGGAGACTACTTTAAACAGAACTACACTCACTGGAACTCAGGGTTTCTAGCATGCTTTCTTTTAAAGGCCGTGACAATACAGTTTCCATAAAGACATTATATTACACAACTATATTCATTTTACCTCCTTTATATGAGGTGCTATTTTATAATGGTGATCAAAGTAGAGGTAATTTAAAAATATTGCAAATGATCAGAGTTAGATTTTTAGGGCTGGAGAGATAGCTCAACAGTCTAAGCACCTGCCTGGCAAGCACAAAGACTCAATCCCAGATACCACATGCCATGCCAGCCCCAGAACCCTACATGTACCATGCAAGCCACTGCCACCAAGACCAGGAGTGGGCACATGCCTGTAATCCCAGCTCCAGTGAGATTGAGACAGGAGGATCACCACAAATCTGAGCTGCATGACATGACCCAGTATCAAACAAATAAGATTTCTTTTTAAAAACTTATTTTTTAAAAAAAAAAGTCACTTCAACTCCTTTTAAAGCTTAAATTGTGCTTCCTTAACATAATGATTCTGAGTTGTTTCCTTTTTTCATGAAAGCACAATTTTATTATTTCATGAATTAAATTCATAAGTTGGTAAATTTTATTTTTTATATATGCATGTTTATTGTTTTGAATTTTATAAAAATCACCTTTGTAATCAGCTCAAAACACATTTTAGTCCTTGATTACAAGTTTTGGGAGATTTTTCTGTTATCTGCTATCAATTTTTAGTCTACACAGTTATGGTTACAGGGCATATTTTCTATTGCTTTACTTATACATGTGGTTTATCACCTTGCTATTGAATTGGGAATTCTTGCCCGGGTTCTTGATACCCTGAGCAAACAGCAGGTAGAACAGCAGAAAGAGCAGCAAGGCCCAAGATGTACCTCTGAGTTGTTCCGTTCTGTAATTTCTGCATCTCAGAAGCTCTTCAAGGAAGAGCAACCAAGATTGGGAAGATGATATGAAACAAAGAACTACATCCATTGGTAAAATTATCAAAATTGATTACAATTATGAGAATGGTACACAATTAAATCTAGTAATAGCCTCTCAGAGTGAAGAAAGCAATAAGAACATCAACTCAAATTCTTTCTTCTAAATGTGTCTCTTTTCAGGAAAGTATGATGGTTTCAGTGTTTACAATAGGCAGATAGTATGTGAAAGAGCATTTTCACTGGATCTGGGTAAACTCTCTGACCCTGTGAGTAAAGATTTCTATACTACATCATCTAAATACTTAGGTATATCTACAAGACACTTAAGAAATACCACTGCTAGGAAATAATTTTAAAAATCAATTACCTATGTTGATTGCAGTTTCCTGTTTGTCTCCAGTCAAAACCCATATCTTAATTTCTGCCTTCAACAGAGTTGCTATAGTTTCTGGAACCCCGGTCTGAAGGCGGTCTTCTATGGCTGTGGCTCCCAGTAATAGTAAATTCTAGATTGAAAAATATCTTCAATTAGAGATCAATCACAATTCATAACAATGCTGACAAAGCCAACCAAAAAGTTCTGAGATGGTTAACTTAATCCTCTGCATCAAATTCAGGTCTGTAGGTGATTAATTATAACTATGTTTGGGGCATTCCAAACTCCTCATCATGCTAGGGTTGCTACACACACACAGAACTAGCACTGTCTTTCATTCCTTGGTCCTGAGGCATGGCAGAATAGAGTGCACAAGGAGGTGATTGTCCCGATGTTAACAGTGGGTGAACCCTTGCTCTCATTCCACTGCAAAGTAAAGCATCATGCTGCATTTAACTTCTGAGAAGAACTGATTTTAAGTGATCCTCTCATCTGGAGGTAGAATAGCAAGAGATCGTGCATACACAAGGGCCCTGGTTTGAATCACCAGCACCATTTACTACCTAGATGGAAAATGCCAAAGTGTCTTAAGATTAGCATAAAATATATCCCTTTGTTATACTCTTTCAAGCAGTCACACTGAGGATGGGCGTCAATGTAATTAAACTCTATAGACACTTGGGTTCTATTTACCTTCAGACAGATTCCAGAGAGCTGCAGAGAGCCCATGCACCCTCACAGACATATACCAGGTCTCTCTATGACACAGCACATTAGCCTTCTATGACTGGACCATCTGAAAGTCCAGCTGCCTTGCTGAGTATTACATACACATGGTATACATCTGATTATGTTTTTTTTCTGATCCTAAAAGTAATTTTGGATATTGTCAGCATGAAATTAAACTCAGCCTAAATTTGTCTCTATACTTGGGTTATAAAATTTGGCCCAAAATGGAATCTCTGCAGTAGGAATCTATAACCTAGAATGATAAGTGAACTGTAAGCCAACCAAAAAGTATACCCTAAAATGAAGCAACCAACTCTTACTAAATGAAAGAAGCTGAGGCTCCAGCCAATCGGGGACTGAAATGCCTCCCTACATGGCAAGCGCTGCCTGAACCAACCCACTAGTTTCTATGTATCTGTTAACTTGCTATAAATATAGCTTGTGCATTCGGTGAGCCCTGGTTATCATCTTCCATCAGGAGTGCTGCTCTCTTTAGAACTTTGCCTTGCTCAAGCAAATTTAACTGACCTTCACTCATCTTTTTTTTTTTTTTCTAACCAGTAAAGCAGGGAAAAACCCATGCTTGAATTTGGTACTGCTGCTATTAAGATTTCATTAAAATGACTCAACATGAACAACTGAATATAAAGCTCTAGCAAACACTTAGAAAAAGCAAAGGGGATTTTTTTTAAAGAAAACAGCAAATAAATGATGGCCTTAGAGGTACTGAAACTGGAACATGATCCCATGGTTCCTGACATCAATGGGGAAAAGGTGAAGTCTAGCTTCCAAATTTGCGAGAATCTAAGAGACCTAATGTTTGAGTCATTACAGAAAGTAACATAAGATATCAAATTAGGCTATAAAACATATAGTAAAGCATAAATATTATTAGAATAAGTATATGCACAGTCTAATCGGCCTACTATACAACATTCTCAAAAGAGTAGCCTAATAACTTCATATAATAGGGTGACCTAATATCATGAAGTTTAATCTTAGGAAAAACCCAGAAAGTCACTGATACAGTTTTTGCTTGATATTTCTTTCTTTCTTTTTTAACCTGACATTTCTGAAGATATCACTGGTGATTTGTTGAATGTAGCTAAATCTTTCAGATAACCTATGAATACTAAGTGTTTCTAAAGCAAAGACCTGATTCAAAGCTAAGGGTTCATCAAGACATTTAGGAAAAAGAAAATGTTGCCATATGGGTTGCATTCCTCTTCAAAGACTATTCAAGTGGGCCATGACACCCTCCTGTCGGGCTGGGGAGACCTGAGCCTGCATGGTCACCTTCTCGATGATCTCGTAACACTCTTCCAGCCGCTGAGCTCGGTCTTTCAAGATGATGCTGGCTTCCTGATATACCTTCAGCCACTCCTCATATTCGTGCTCAGAGAGGTCGGCATAGGCCACACAGAGGGTCCGCAGTCCTGCGAGCAGGTGGTGTGAATGGGACAGAGAAGATGCTATAATTTACATCCTAAGAGAGGCCATGTGGCTTCCTTTTACATCCCCATGCTCAAGCAATAAAAGAAGGGCCTACTTTTCAAGCCACTCTAATTCAGGATTCACACATCTACTGAGGGAATTTAAAGAGGGCTCTATTGTATTCTTAAAAAAAACACTTTTCTATAGATCTTATAAATGCTGCATAGCAGAAGGTGCAGAGGCCATGCACAGTGCACACAGGTGAGGCAGAAATCTTCAAGCGGGACGTATGCTTCAAGACAGCAATAAAAAGCCCAACATGGGATCACATTAAAGATCTTAGTTTCCAAGCAGTTGTGCCCTTGGTTGTGCACACATGTGCGCACACTCCTCTGTGCCCATGCTCCTGTGCAGCCCCAAGAACACGCCATAGAGAACAAGCAGCAGCAGCAGACTCCAGCTACCATCACACCCATAGCAGGAAAATCTGACATTAGCATTGTTTCGGGGCTTGCAGAAAGCTCTTCTCCTGCTCTCTGTGGGTTAGGTGAATGATTTCCTTAAATCCTGGATAAGTCAATGTCATAATTATAACAGGAGAGGCACAGAGAAACACATTTTCCAGGAAAGGAACACAATGCAACTTCTGCACTCCTAGTCAGAATTAGCAGAGTCACACTGGGAAATTGAATTTGGTCTTTGCCACTTATTTTGCCACTGTCAAAGGCACAAAATGTGGCAGTGAGAGGGGACACTGTAGGCACCTGAAGGATATACTCCTGTGAAGCAAGCCAAGAATTTCACCCTAATGATGCATCTATTCAAAACAGGACCGCCTTCCCAAGTATCAGCTGTAAACACTTAAAAGTACAGCTTCAAAGATCAAAACTAAACATTTTGAATTTTGCTTACCTTCTGTAGCAAAGTACTCCAGATGGCACAATGTTTCCTCCATGTATTTTGAATCTTTTGAAAGTCTTTCAAAAATTACATTATCCTATAAAATAAGGAAACATGGATTGTAACTGACAAGCCCTTAAGGAAATCTTCTAGTCAGCATGCTAAACATGGTTTGGTTTAATTGGGTTTATTCAGTGGACATGAAAATACTTGAGTGGGTAAGATTAGAGTCTTTGGTTGGGCTCGGGGATGAACTTTAAAAAAACTGGGCATGGATATGTCCAACAAAACCAAAAGTTATCATGTACCTTAAAAGCCAAGTAAAAATGTGGTGGGACCCTAGGAGGCAGCAGAATAACTAAAGACACAACAGTACAAAAGTTCACACACTATCTACTGACCCTCAGCCTAAAGTACAGACTGAATATCCCTTGTCTGACTTACTTGGAACCAGAGTGCTGCAAATTTTGAGTATTTTTTTCAGATTTTAGAATAGTATCTGCATATACATGATGAAATATCTACAGGTTAGAAACCATGTCTAAACACAAAATTCATTCATGTTCCACATGCACTTTATTCACGCAGCTTGAAGGTGGTTTTACACATTTACTGTGCCTGTATTTTAATTTATATGAGGTCAAATGCAGAACTTTCCACTGAAGTCCATGATCAAAAGACTGAGATTTTGGAACATTTTGAATTTTTGGGTTAGAGATGTTCCACCTGTAATACAGAAATGTTATAGGTTTTCCATATAAAAATAGAAGGAGTAAAATATACATCCTAAGTTACTCAAGTACAGCTTTGCTTGCCAACACTGGGGCCTCCCTGCCAGGGAGGGTACAACTCACAGGCACTGGATCCATTCTTGCTGAGAAGCACATGGGTGCATACAGCCCCATGCCTGGGACCGTTTGCATGGCTACAAGCAGGACGGGAGGTCTGGGTGCCACAGACAAACTATCAAATGCATTACACTTTGCACAGCATCAGGACATGGATTTCAAAAACTAGTTTGGTTTAGGGGCAGGTTTGGAGATGCAGTGATTGAATTCAATCAGAACAAAATAACCCCTGCAGCATTCTCATACATGCACTGTTCCGTGTGTATAGTATAGCCTTCCTCTGTGTGCCACTTCTCACATTCTGGGGTGCTGAGAACATATGGGAAAAAATAAGAACTTCAAAAAATGCATCATGGGATACAACTCAGGGACTTCAACTAAAGTTACTGTCATAAAATTAGAATTATTTTATATGTCCAAATACAATGCCTTTAAAAGTCCCACACGGTATTCATTTTTTAAATCCCTAGTCAAAGTGTACTAATCATCTTTTGTCCTTACAATTGGTAAAGATTAGTGAGACTTTTAACCAATACTGATCCTGAGATAATGTCAGATGCTTGACACAGTCCCATAAAATAAGCATAGAAGTTCTTTTCTTCCACCCATAAGATCACCATTTAAAAGGATATAATTTTATAGTAAGATTCATAAATAATAATATCTTTCACTAAAGATAGCATCTTTGGGTTTAATCATGCATACGGGAGCACAGGACAAAATTCCTGACCCAGGAAACTGACTAAAAGGAGCTGCAAAAATGCAGCCACACATGCACACTCCCCACCAACCTACTGTAATGAAGAGAACATAAATCACGATGACTGGGAAGCACAGCTGCTTAGAGAACCACCTTCTACCGGATGATTTAAAGAAGCTTGTCACAGACCCACACATACTACTTTATAGAGTCACAAAACAATGGTGGTAAAACTGGAATCACAGCTCATCCTCCACACTGAGTTGCTTCCCACCCTGAGTTGTTCTTTCTGAAACCAACTACTGACTGGACGCACACTTCTCTGACTGCCTCTGCCATGCTGCTTGAACCATTGTACCTTCAGGGGCCAAATTACCAAACAAGCTTTTAGGCTTTGAGCAAATGACTAGGGGATAAGGAGATCAGCAGTTAGGAAAAGCAGCAGGTTGACAAGATAACCAGCAATGCCCTGCTTAGGAGACGCTCTGCAGACACTTACAGCGCCCTTACAGTAGAGTCGAAGCTGTCCTGAAGGAGTTCGGACAATTACAGACATTCTTTTCCTGTCACTGTAAGAAAATAAAAATTCATCATGGGTCTGTTGTATAGAAAGAAATTATAAACAAACAGAAGGGCCCTCATTCAGCATGGGTCCTTTCCTGTCCTCGCCTCTCACTTTCTCACACATCTGTCACCACAGTCCATTCCCCACTCTCTGAGCTCCTGAGCTTCCTGTTGCCCACATTCCTTCTCCTCTTGCTGTTGTCCACTTAGGGAGGCTGGCCCTACCCCAGGACCTCCATATACCAGCAGGCTCCTAGTGCCCAAGACTAGACATTCTCTACCCCTGTCCTACACCGTTTGGACATTTCACCTTTCTGAAATAGACCCCAAGTCCAGTAGGGCCCAGACACTCCTCTTTGTGGCCTCCTCATTTGACAATTCCATTGAACAACACACTGCAAAGAATGGGGGACTCAAGCTTCCAGTTCTGCATAAATTCCCACATCCTGACCTGTAGGACTGTCTTTTACTTGGATTCATATTCTTTCTTAGCTACCTTAGAAAAATTCTCTTTCATTTTAATTTCTTGATGAATAAAACCAAGTACCCCAAAAGGGTGCCATAGAATTAAGTATATGAAGAAAACAAGACAATTAAAACAGAACCACCACTATAATCACAAATGATATTTATCTTCCCTCCTCTTATCTTATGGTCTTTTTAAAATACATCTTTGTATCTCTATCCATATTAATCTGTTTTTACCTAACTCCCTCCATACTCTTTTACCATTGACCAATGGTTCTAGTTCATGCAGTCACTAAGCAACACAGATTTCAACAGGAAACTTTTGGGGTGCAATGTAAAGTCTAGAAAGATGTGTGGTATGTCTCCGACCACACACTTCCTACATGAACTACTCCTTATTAACCATCTCCTGTCTCTCACTGAATGTCCAACACGAAGAGCTTCTGACCCACCAAATTCAAACTTAAAATCCTAAAAGCAGAAACCAGGGCTAAAAAGAATTTCTTACAATGTGATTAAAATTTGACCTGCATCAAACAGCTTATAAAACTGGACAAACTATGAATCATTTAACAAAGGTTCTTGAAAAACTCTCTAATTTTAATCACAGGAAAAGATATTTTCAGGTATCAATAAAACCTAGCCCATATATATATATATATATATATATATATATATATATATATATTTCTAAGTCTTAAAAAAACTGAACTTGGAATAACGCCTTGGAATGTGTACTAGAGAGCTGCCCTACATAGACAAGGCCTCTGATGGGACACTTGATCAGAGCTGTCATCATCTGTCAGGTGTGCAAGCCCCAGAGGAGCACTCAGGTGTGGCAGGAGGCATGTTGCCTGACAGAAACACTCTCACACTCTGCATCCATGCAGACGTGCCTGCCCTGATGATGCAAGTCACAGGGCTCTGGAGAGCTAAGGAGAAAGAGGGACGCGCAAGTGTAACCTTTTGGGAAAAAAAGAAAAATGATGTACTTCACTCTCTTTCACTGAAGTCACAAATTCCAAGAAAAAAAAAAGGTAGACGAGGTATATTTTACCTTATTTAATGCATAAGTACTAATCCTATTAAACAATTATATGAATGTGGAAATAACGTTTTAAATAGATATTAAAATTTCAAGAATATGGAAGAGAAACATACCTGGAAAATTCCAAGACATTAAGGATTCCAAATGTCTGTTCCTGTCCCATCTGCAGTAAGAAAAAGAGGCTCTTACCTGTGGTGCAAAATAGTAAAATCTCAAAGCATCTGCCCTCAATCATAAATGCCTTCTTCCCCATCCTCTAGCCGGATCATGACCACCTCTTCACCTTGAGCTATTTTCTCACAAGTTTTATGGGATAACAGCGCCCTCTTCTGGTATGGTAGAAGCTTCTCTTCCTTCAGTTACTACCTCCACGGCTCTTAATAGACTTAGCCACTGAGTGTTCACCGGGGAAGATCCAAGCTACAGGTACCTTCAGAAACCCTGCAGCCAGTGATGCTTTTATAAGTTTAGGATTTTACGTATCTTATAAAGGTTATGTATATCTTACTAGCACTTGTGCCTTATAGGGTGAGACCCTTGAATCTTCTCTCAAAAAACATAAGACAGCCAAACTGAATAAGGGTCATAAAGACCACAAGTCAGTCCTCATTAGGTTTAGTGCCAAATGACTATTCCCCAAACGTGGAGGGGGAAACTGGAATTGAAAGGTTTAGGGAAAAGAGAAAAAAAAAAAAAAA
>PVKA01041446.1:0-18085 GCA_004027165.1 Ctenomys sociabilis | reverse complement strand
GGGGGGGGGGGGGGGGGGAGCGCCGGAAGGCGGGGCCGGGGCGCGCCCTACCGCACCCGGATTCCCACTTGGCGTTGGGTGGCAGCGCGGCCCAAGGGAGCCCTGTGTGCGCGGGACACGTGCTTCCCGCCCCCTTGGCAGCAGCCCTTGTCATTGTGAATTTGTAAATTGGGAACAGACAGTTCACAGGGAAGCGATACAAGTGAGTAAGAAGCCCTGGAGAGCGTGGGGCCATTCAACCTCCCCAGTACTCAAGCCAAATTCAAACCGAGCCCAGCCTGATGTGCAGCCAGCAGCCAATGAGGAAGCAGTTCTTTCAAACGGGATGCACTTTGCTAGGAGACAGCTGAGAGGTGCGGGCTCCTGAGCTGCGACCTGGTCCAAGTCTGCACCTGCAGGGTGGTGGCACAGGTGTCACCCCGGGAAGAACAACTGGGATGAGGGAAAGGGGAAAAGAAAGAAGAGAGGAGAGGAAAGAAAAGAAAAAAGAAACACACACACACACACACACGCACACACACGAGATATCTTAGATACTTATATGAATTTCTATTAGTTCATTAAAAAGAATGGTTTGTGCCTACATTGTTTAATTTTTCATGCCTATATCTTGTAACCTGAGCAGCTACTTTGAAGATAACAATATGCAATATATTAACAATTGTTAATCTCTTATCATGTTTTGAAATTCTGTATCATTCTTTTGATTTATTTATTTTTTCTTAAAACAATGGGCTTTCAGAGCACCTGGGAGGGGCAGCTCCTGTCATCTGATTCCCCAATCCTGCAGCTCCTTCTGCCAGCTGCCCACTTGTGGAAAGCAGGGTAGGAGCCTTTGGGGACCATAGGAAGAGCCTGGACCCCTGCCTGGTCTGACTGATGGGAGGAGGTTCCACACAGTAGTCTTAAAAACATCTCAGGTGCTGGGGCAGTGGTGCACACCTGTAATGCCAGCACTCTCGGAGGCTGAAGCAGGAGGATCACAAGTCTGAGCCCAGCCTGGGAAACTTAATGACTTGGCAAGACTGTCTCAAAAAATAAAAAAATATAAAACATATTGGAATGAATTAAGACATTTATCATCAATAAATAGAATGTGATACTTTTTTACTTGTTAAAAAAAAAATAAGCTGGGCGTGGTGGCGCAGGCCTGTAATCCCAGCACTCGGGAGGCTGAGGCAGGAGGATTGTTGTGAGTTCGAGACCAGCCTGAGCTACAAAGTGAGCTTAAGGCCAGCCTGAGCTGCATAGTGAGACCCTGCCTCAAAAAAGACAAAAAATAAAAAAAATTTATAAATAAATAAATAAATAGCTGGGGATGTAGCTGAGTGTGAAAGCCGTGGTTCAAATCCCATTACCCCCTGAAAAAAAAAGAACCCACATCCCAAATACTTATTTCAATAGTGCTCCTGGATTGAGAACCAGAGGATTATTAGGACAATGGAAAACAAAGAGCACTGGACGAAGTGGTGCACTGACAGCCTGGGGCTCACAAATACAGGTCCAGGGCTAGTGTGCTCTTGTGTCTCTCCTTTTAAATTAATTTTTCAATTGACAAATGAGACTTACACGTATGTCTGGGATTCTCTGCACATGTATGCCTTGTGTGACAGTCAATTCAGGTCAGAATGGGCACCTGTTATCCCACATTTCCATTACCCCTGGGTGGTGAGAACATTCCAGACTCTGTCTTTTGGATATTATTCATTTATCCGGTACAGAGATAAAACCCGGGCCTCATGCATGCGAGGCAAGTGTTCCACCACTGAGCTGCACCCAGCCCATCTTCTGGCTATTTTATAGCCTTTTATAGTCTTCTGGCTATTTTAATAGTCTTGCCCTTAAGTTCTTTTCTCTATGAAACAATGACCACAGTGGAACGTGGTGTCACACTCCTGTAATCCCAGCATTCTGGGAGGCAGGAGAATTGCAGAGCACGAAGGGAGAGGGAACAGAGAATGCCAGTGAGCACCGCTGACAAGAGCCCGTCTTCCCTCCTGTCCCCTCTGCTGGCCAGGGGTGACCCTTCCTGTTTCCGGTTCTCCCCTGGGCCTCCCTGTGGCCAGATTTGCTTTGTCTCAGTGGGGTAGGGAACAAGGTCATGGGACTCAGGGCTGATTGCAGCTATGTGGGGCTGGGCAAGTGACTTCTTTCCTTCTGCATCTCAAGATGGGCAGCATGGCCCTATCTCAGGGATACCTAAACGTGGCCCTGCATCCTTCTTGAAGTCTTGGGACAGGTAGAATTTCATGAAGTCATTTAACTTTTAAGGGACACTTTAAGCATTGATTTAATAAAAATAGATCTCTGTGTCTGGGTGCCACATGGGTAGAGTCAACCAACCTTGCATCAAGTATGGGGTCTGTTGCGTCATATTGGGGGTCCTAGAACCGGTGCGTGGGCCATACAGTGACAGTGTCATCTGCACTGCAGTCCCCACCTCTCATAGAGGGGAGTGAATGCCATGCTCTGCGCCCATTGGCCCATTTGCCTTCTGGCTGGGCATGGCTGGGTTAGGCCAGGGGTGAGGCAGAGGGCAGCAAGAAGGCATGTCCTCCACTCAGCTCCTGTGGCTGCCCCGGCTGTCCCTGCAGGAACCTCCTCCCTGGGCGTGCATGGGGCTGTGGGGTGAGCCTTGGAGTAGCCCCCCACCCCCTACCCCCAGACCCTGGGCGGCTATGTTGCAGCCTTGCCTTGGTGCCTGTGCTCAGCCATCTCTTTCTGTGCTCTGTTGCTGCCTGGAGTCCCGATCCCAGGCCACCCAGGAGACCATGTATGGGCAAAGCTCATGTGCAGTGCTGGAAGTGTGGGGCCGGGGGCAGGAGAGAGTGGGAGCACCTTGGCTAGCATCCTAAAGGAGGATGCAGCTCCTAAACTGTCTCCTTCACCCCACACACGTCCCACCCACAGCCCTGGAAGTCTGGCTGGGGGACAGGGCATGCAGCCCACTGCGTGCCGCAGGGCAGTGCCGTTGATAGCGTGTGTGCTCCTCCGAGGCCCCTGGCTCTGGCCCATCTGGCAGCTTCAGGCGGCCGGGGACCCCAGGCCAGCACAGCCAGCCACTGATTCAGCAGCTGGCTGGGGTGTGGACAGGCGGGCCCTGGGGCCGGTGGGAGCTGTGGCGCCCCAAGCCCACACTGGCCGGGCCTCAGGCCCATAATGAGCTCTGGCTGCCGCCTGGCCCAGCCTAAGCCCTGGTGAGCAGCCAGGGAGCCTGTCTCCTTGCCAGCCTTCCCAGGAGGGCCTGAGGTCATGCCCTATCAGCACTGGATGGCTAGGAGGAGAAACTGAGGCTCAGAGAGAGCAGTTTCCCAGGGCCATCTGCAAATCACTGTTGGAACCCAATTCCGGGTGGCTAGAGGCTTCTGCTTCCCTCTCTCATCCAAGGTGCTGCTCACCTGTGTCCTGGGGGCAGGATGAGGCCAGAGAACTTGTTTTAGGAAGACTTTCAAGCCAGGCGAGGTGGCACTCCCCAGTCATCCCAGTAGTTGGGAGGCTGAGGCAGGAGAGTTTCATAGAGAAGGGGCTCCGAGCACTCCCCTAGATAGGAGCTCTAATTCCCACAGCAGCCCTGCATGGCAGGAACTAGGGGGCTTCTCCAGTGAGAAAAAACCAACACCCAGACCCTGGTGAGATGGTGGAGCTGGAAGGTGGCTGAGAGGAGGGGCAGATCTTAATCTCTTTCTTGTCCTAAAGCTCATTCGTGCTCTGCTTGAACAGCAAGACAGCTCTCCTTCTCCATGAGGCAGGGAGAGAGACCTCAGCAGGGGCTCCCAGAGCTTTGTCCAGCCCAGGCCTGACCTGTGCATGTGCTCTGCCAGGAGCCGTGAGGAGGGAGCATCCTTGATTTGGTGCTCTGTAAGATAAGCAGGCTGTATCTGCTGTCCCATTTTACAGATAAGGGGCGCAACCGTCCCTGTGTTCCTGATGAATGAACGAATCCTGCCTAATTAGGGGGCTAGGGGCTTCTGTGAACCAGGTACAATGTCCCTGAGAGGAAGGTGGCCTGCCAAGGCCTTGCCCACAGAGGGGCAGTGCCAAGCCTCAGGCCAAGAGGTGGGGGTGGATTCAGAGCACACATCATGGCTTCCGGTGTGGTGGGGACACGGCCCAGGACTGCTGGTTCCCGCCCTTGCTCCTGGGGTGCATTAGGGACCAGCACAAGGCACTGAGTGGCCCCTGAGATGACACCCTCCTGGGAATCCCAGCCTGGAACTATTTACACAGCTCCAGAGGGGCCGGAAATAGCCCAGGCCTCTCCCCACAGACGCAAATTAGCAATTTTCCTCTTTTTTCTAGCTCCTGTGAAAATGCAAACTATGGCAATATCTGTCTAAAATTAGCAGTATAAATCACAAGAGGAAAGGCCTGTTGCTTTTGCAGAAATGTTTTCATGGCTTCATCCTGAGCATTTGTTCTGAATCAGAACTTAGTAGTTGTTCTGCGAATGTTTTTCTCCTAATACACTTCTTTCAGAAGTTACAAAACCAATTTTTCCAACAACTTTATATTTGAATGATAATTAATAAGGAAGCATATGAAAAGTATCCAATAATTACTTTTGCAAAGAAATATGCTATTCCATGCATGTTACCTGTTGTTTCTCTCCGCGAGCTTTTAGAATCATCTTTTTTGGCCCTAGTATTTTGGTATTCATTTAATAGTGATGTATCTCATTTTGATGTTGAAGGTAGGGATGCTATTTTTGGGTTATTTCTGGGTAGAGAGTGAAGTCTTCAGGATTTTCTACTTCAAAACCATTTCTTTGCTGAATACTCCTTTATTCCCTCTGCCAGGACTTGTTCTAACCATTCAAATGGTAGCCCTCAATGGCCAAACTTCTAGGATCCCCGATATTGTTCTTTTACAAACTCATATGTTTGTACTTGTGTTCTAATAAGAGAGAGATTTTCTCATTTTTATTCTTCAGTATTTTACTTTTTATTTTATTTATAGTATCTTACCTTTAATTTCAAAGAGCAATTTTAAATTATGTATCGGTGTGTGTATGTGTGTGTATATATATATATATATATATATATGACTTAAATATAAGAATTTAAGTCTCTGTACAGCAGCACAATTTATGCTTTAAAACTAAATATAGAACAGCACACTAGATAGATAGATAGATAGATAGATAGATAGATAGATAGATAGATAGAGATATATGTACTTATACATAGAGAGACAGAGAGAGAGGGTCAGAGACAGAGGCAGAAACATAGAAAGTATAGAAATTTTAAAGTGTTTTGGTTGTAGCATTTCCATTTTCTGAATTGCCCATTTCTTCCGGGTATTTTATTTCTCTCTGTGTCTCATTTTCTGCCATTCTTGTTAAGAAATATCCTCTAGTGAAAAGCTGCAGGAAGCAGGACTAAACCCTGCATGCATTACTGATGTTTGTTCCCTTGCTAATTGGTGAACTTTCTCCCAGTGAGGCAGCTGAGCTTTTAAAGGTAAGGGGCAAAAAGGAATTTTTTGATGGCCGCATTCCTCTTTTTACTGTGAAAATCCTCTTGAAATTTTCCTAAGGTCCATCAGTCACTTTTTATTCAAACTTTCCAGGGAATAAATCTCTAGTTTTCTCCCTGGCATACTGTGATCTACCTTCTTATACTACAGGTTTTCAAATAACACTGCTCTCAGGTCTGTGGATCTCACCTTCACTCATAGCTCACATTTCAGTGGCCGGAGCCTCTTTAGAGTTCGTGATGCGTACATACTTCTCATGGGCTTTCTCTGAGGCCAGCATAATTTCATATTTCTTTTAACTTCTGCATTTCAGCCTTAGGATTTGATTTGAGCATTGTAAATATTGGTTTCCTGTTATGTTGTTTCATTTTATCTCTGTCCTTGAATATTTTTTTCCTGTTGAATTGAGCTAAAATCATATCAAATAAGTTGAATGTTTTGCCATTAATAGTTGAGCTGTGATCACCATTCTAAGTTTAATAAGTAAATCAGTGAGTTTATACTCATCAGTTACTAAATATTTAGGACTTGGAGACCTAGCCTCCAGGAATTTAAGTCTGTGTACAGCAGCACAATTTATGCTTTAAAATTAAATATAGAACAGTACACTATACCCTTAATGTAGTTAAAATTAAGGAAAAGGGAAATAAATATGGGCTAAATATGTAACAAAATGTGGGCCTTTCCCTGATTCTTGTGAAATGGAGGATGTTTGATCTGTGCTACACTGAAAAATGAACATAAATAATTACACATCTATAAAATGTTTACTTGTATCCAAGAAATACTCTGAAACTGCATGAACTTCTAATTTTTTTTTCTTTTTTTTGTATGAATTTCAGGCAGGGTCTACATGGCATACAGGGTCTCACTACACAGATTGGACTCCTAGTGATTGTTCTATTTTCAGCCTCCCAAGCGCTGGGATTACAGCAAATGCCACCATGACCAGTCTCTACCTAATTTTTTCAAGACAAGCAATTGGGTACTCCCACTTCCATAGATGAGGAAGCTATGCAGTAGAAAAGTCTTTGGCTTCTCCAGTATTATGCAGCTGCCAGCTGTCCTGGACGCAGCCCAAAGTCACTGTGCTTAACGGCTATGTCAGCACACTCAGGAATTGTTTTACACAATCAGGCACAATTTCAGTTGTACCATGCAGCAAGAAAATTTAGAGGGCTCTATGATATGCCCTAACAGGATAAATGCTTGACCTTCCTCCATGGAAAATTAGTCTGCTGACACTGGGGAGCAGGCCCACAGCCCTGAGCAGAAGGCAAACAAGCTGCGAGCTGACAGGTGCTGCAGAATCCTCAGCCTTGTCATTTATGTAGTCACAAATCATGGAGTGAAAATGCTACAGAAGGCCACTGATGGCCCAGACTGGTAGCATTTTTCAAAAGAATCCAGTAAAAGTAGACAACAAAACAAGAGACTCGGTAGCTCTGAGTCTGTGTGGAGACTTCTGATAGAATCTAAATATAAATGCTTTCAAGGGTACAAAGATAGATGTTGCACCATTGTCCCTTCGAAATACAGCAACTAAATACATTAAAAACCTGACAGATGACCAAGATCTTGCCTGCCTGCCATGAGCACTTCACTAATAATTAATAATTAATAATAGTTTTCATATAAATAAGCATTTGAAACTATGAACACAAGAACTTCTGGACACATTTATTGTTTTACACATCCATTTATTGAATTTTCGACAGAAAATTTTGGTCAGAGAGGAACTTTGTAGCTCTGCAAAGAAGAGCTTAAGCTTGGAGTCTGCCACCAGCCCGGTGAGAGGCATTCACTCTTCTTGGCCTGTTTCCTGCTCACCACTAAGAAGGGGGGCCAGACTAGATCCGGTCTCTTCTGAGGTAATATCCTGCTTTTAACGTATTGTGACTCAGTCGTGGGACCAGGAGGATGGCTCAGTGGAATAAGCACTTCCCTGGCAAGCGCAAGGGCATGAGTTCAATCCCCGGTTCCATAAAAATAAATAAAAAAATAGAGAATCAGTCATAATGTGTGGAGCTGTGTTTGAAGGTCTGTTACATTTGGCATGTGTGAGGCCCTGAGTTTAGTTCCCAGAACTAGAAGTTAGAAAAGAATGGCATTAATTTTTAGATAAAAAATAAATTAAAAAAAATTTTTTTTAATTCTTTGAATAACTCACTATTGTTGTGGAATGCTGGACTGTGTTGGACTGTGGTGTCAGGTTCAAGCACCTAAGTTAGTTGAATGACAATGGAGTGCCCACCTTTGACAGGTGTAGACAAAGGAAGGGTTGTAGAAAGAAAAAATCAAGATGTGTGTGTATAGACAGTACAGTTGGGATAGATAACTCTGTGCTTTTACATAATCCTATGAGAGGCAAGATCTACACTAATGGTGGTTGGACAGGATATTATGTCGGCTTCTCGTACTACGGTCATCCACCAGGAAAATAATTATTGAATTTTTGATATAATTCATGTATAAAAAATAAGATAAGTAAGCAGCTACACTCTTAATTTACTGATAAGAGACATCTGCTAAAATAATATCTGTAAATATAACATCATGTATGCACCTTGTACGATACCAAAACATTATGAAAACAGTTTGCAATGTATTAATTTATCGAATCTGTCTTGTTAAGGTGTCTTGAAACTGTCTGATTGATATTTGTACTTCAATAAAATAAAAAATAAATTTTAAAAAAAGTAAATAAAAATCAAAAACAATTTTTACAGAAGTTTGAGTAGAAGGAGAATATAAGGCTTTATGCATGTCTCACGTATGCATCTGGCTTAGCAGCTGGTCAATGGACCAGACACATGACTTCATTTTCTGCTACAGAAAAGATCTAATTTCATTTCTTTTATGAATTGTAGCTTTCACATCAAAGTAATTGCATAATACAAGTCCTGTGGGATCTTGCTGCTGATTCCAAATCCTGTGATAGTGAATAGAAAGATGAAAAAGTAACAGATGACCTGATCAATACATAGGTAGGTAAATTGATAAGGACTGTCAGGCTACCAGGCAGGAAAGCAGCAGGACTTGATTTTGGTCTCAAGGTGATGTGCGACGCCTTTGTTCCTGACGGCTGTGTTGCTATGCTGCAATGTGCCCTGTCAGGAGATATGCTCTTTTACCACTCTTCTGATTGTGTTCTAAAAAAGGAATTGAACCATAACAGGAGGTTGGGAAAAATTCCTTTCTTTATTATTTAGACAAAAAGCATTGGAACAAAGCATTGGAGTGAGAAAAAACTTCAAAACTTTAGCACATGTGAATTTCAAGTCTCACCTAGAAATTTTAGACAGAAACACATTTGAAACTTAGAGGCCTGTGAAACCATCCTCACTAAATATCAAAGCACAAATTCTTTGAGAAGTCTCAGCATCACTGAAGAGTACGGACAGCTCTTCCTGGACACATCTGCTACGGAGCACAATTCTTTCCTCATCCTGACCCAATTACTTTGCCTGTTGACAAGGTCAGGAATTATAGAATAAATACATATTAAAGAGTTTACACAGGAAGATTTTAGTACATCAACACTGTCCCTTATTCTTTCAGTCCAGAAAGAAGTACAATATTTGTCTCTGGTGATGCAATTCAATTGAATGTGTTCAACTTAAAAGAACTGTCAGTGTCCCCAGGAAGCTGATCTAAAGCTCCCTATTCCTCCAACGTGTTTAACCGGGCTGCGGCCTCGGGGCATATTTTTGTCAGACTTCTAGTGTTTTGCAGCTCAAGCTCTGTTCTGATGTTTTCAGTCATCTGCTCTTCTCCTCTGTCTGATCCTTTATGTCTCACACAGCATTTAGAAGTCACACGCACACATAAAACAAGTAGCGACATTCATTAAAGTGCACATGAAATTATAATAAAGTGACTTACATTCAAAGCCGTGTGCGTACGTGTGAGTGTATGTGTGTGTCCAGGAGAAAAGATGTGCGTTGTTCTGTTTTGACAATAAATACAAAAGCCAGGACCCCAGACTTTTCACCATGAGCTTCTCAAGCCAGCCTGACACTTGGCCCTGCTTGTTTTTCCTCTCTTCTACTTTCTCACTGTCGCTCTGCAGCTCTTTCTCTGTCTCCTCCTGATAGATAAATAAGAGCACTATGGCATAGCCCCAAAATATGTGCAAGTAACATTTGTGATCAATGTGAACCTTGAATAATAATAAAAATGTAGCCGGGCACGGTGGCGTATGCCTGTAATCCCAGCACTCGGGAGGCTGAGGCAGGAGGATTGTTGTGAGTTCGAGACCAGCCTGAGCTACAAAGTGAGCTTAAGGCCACCCTGAACTGCATAGTGAGACCCTGGCTCAAAAAAAAAAAAAAAAAAAAAAAAAAAAAAAGAGTAAACCTATTTGATTAAGTTGTATATATGCAAGTTATATCTTCTTTGATCTTGTCATCCAGTAGAAAATCATGTGAACTGCACTAGAAATAAAGGGTATGTGTTCATAAAAGTATGGAGCCTTACAAACTGGAAAAGGTAAAAATATAGATAGAACATGAATTCAAAACTGCAATGCTAATATATAATCTTCAAGGTTCTGTAGTAACCTGGGGCATGTGCTACCTACCCATGCACCTAAGGAGGACATGCAAAAGGAGAGACCAAAACACAGCACGCACAGGAGTGTGTGTGGACCTCTGCCCCGAGAGAGAGGCGCCGTGAGGGTGAAGACCTATCTGGAAGTGGCTTGGGTCTCTTCTGAAAGGCGTATTCATCCAAGATATGCATTTCTGTTTCTTTTATTTAATGATATCACCGATGATTCTACCTTTGAATATTTTTTTTGTTGTTTTTACAGCATTAAATCATGATTTTCCCTTGTCTCATGTCGCTGAACGACACAGAACTTTGCACGTGCGCCAAGCAGAGCTCCCCATGGCTACATCACACAGGACGTGAGACTTGAGGCCGAGAGGGGCTGCCGGAGCTCCGGTGAGGCCCAGTGCCCTGCTCAGTCGAAGGGCTCGCTCGCGTGTGGCTCTCAGCTGCGGTCATCCTTTAAAACAAATTCTGTTTCACTAAGTTGCTATCCTTGTGTATAGGAGAAAGAGATACAAACTTTACAATTTTAAAAAATTTCAATAAAATATAGAAATCTAAATGAAATACAGCCAACTCTGGTTTTTTAAAGAAGAGAGCTTTGAAGAAATGTGTTATAACAAGATCTCTGGATAGAAGGGCCCTTCGTAACTTTTACACCCTGGCTGCATCTGGACCAATTTACAACACAGGGAACCCACCGCATAGCTTCCTCCCATGAGCACCTGGCTGGAGAGCCCTGGACATGCATCCCTTTTCAGCTGGTTACTTCAGACCTTCATGTTACCAGGTGGCCAGGGCAAATCCCAGGACGTGGCAGGGAGCTTGCTGCTACAAGCATCTCCTTGCTCCTTTGTTCAGTTTATTTCCTTTCCAGGAATTAAATACACGAAGCAACGAAGTGTGTACGATTAACATACCCACTTTATTTTCTTCATTTGTGTGGAATTCCCTGCAGGCACCAGAGGGTAAAAAGTGGAAAAAGGACGTAAGAGTCTTGCTTGGTTTAAAAATTGCTATGACTCTTTATAATCCCTACTGAAATGTAAATTAATTTTATACATTGCTGTGATAAGTTTATTTAGTAAACTAAATATGCTTTTATGCCTAGTTTAATGGGGGAGAAATAAATATATTTCTTTTTCTTTTCTTTTTGGCAGAACCAGGGATTGAACTCAGGGCCTTGCACTTGCTAGGGAAGTGCTTATTTCACTGAGCCATCTCCCCAGCCCCAATATGTTTTGGTTTTTTTTTTTTTTTAGCAAACGGAAATCAGAAATTAAACAAAACACTAGGGCTTATTGTGCACCCTACTGAAATGGACATATATAACAAAAATAATATTTCTGGACTATTAAAAGATAAAATAGACAATTTAATATATAACTTCTAGTACTTATCACTTAAATTCAGTTCAGTAGATTTATCAGCTACCTATGTATGTTTCCGGTTCAGTTGGTGCTGTTAAGAGTTTGAGTTTTAGGACAGGCTATAGCTCAGTGGTGGACGTTTGCTTAGCCTAAACACACTCCAGCATATCAAACAAAAGTTATAATTTCTGATTTATTATACATACTATGTTCCATTAATTTATATTGTTTCAATTCTGTAAAAGTCTGAAATTCTCTAAAAATCATCTCAGTAGCTTCTTTCGATCACTGCTGATGTCAAATATTGACATAGGAAAACGTTTTTCCACCATTCCTGTTCACGATACGAGCACACCGGCCACTGTGAATCCCTTCTTTCCTTACACTGTGTCTTCCCCTCCTACTGTGCACTGATTGTGTGGTGGTTGGAGTGGACAAATCATTAGAGCGGAAATAACAGAAATTACAGAACATTAGACTAAGGCTGAATTATTCTACATGTGCCTTACACCTTAGCACGGTTCAATTTTGGTCTCTTGATCTGTTCCTTCAAAATAGTTTTCTCCAACCAATAAAGTAAGGATAAAATAAGCAACAAAGCAGAGATTTTGTATATTTCATGGCTTCTTTATTAGTAATGGTTTTTCAGCAAAATAGAACCACATGACGCATGTAGACTGCGTGCATGCGAGTGTGTGTGTAGGCGTATAAAACAGATGGTGCCAGGCTAAGGGGAGTTGACTCTCGTCTGCGGCACTTCAGTGACTGCAAAGTGGGTGGGGGTGGAGAGTCAGAAAAAGTCAAGTCTATAGCACTCCACCAGAGAGCCAGGAAAAGCCTTGCGGCAGGTGGAGTCTGCAGATAGTTGCAGGAAAATCCACTCTTGTCCACAGACAACAGATGCTTCCTTTAATTCAGTAGACAGAATGAAACACATTGTGGCGTTAACTACAGTGTCAAGTGGGATGGACTAAGAAACACCTGGCAGACCAGAGGCGAGTAGATCTGGTGTGTTGGGACGACTGCAGCTTGCATGCTGAGGAGGAAAGAACCACTCAGAGCGTGGGTGTCGCCGCCCAGCGGACTTGTCACCTGGGTGGAATGAGTAGGTCAGGAGGAAGGAGGTCCTGCGGCTGCCGCTGCTGCTGCTGCTGCTGCGAGACGGCCCAGCCCCCTATTTCCTCCGCGTGCTCATCTAGAGTTCCTTCCGGCTTTCAGCACAAGTTCCAGCCTTCCAAAGTGGACGCTTTGGAATTCCAAAAGGGCCTAACAGCGGACTCTGCAGTGAGCTCCGGGCTTTTAACTTCCAACTGGATCGTCCGGCTCTGCATATATACAGTGTTTCGTAATAAATCTGTTCTCCTAGCACACCATAAGCAATGCAGGCTGTCACACTATCGAATGAAATCTGCTCTGCCTGAAACCCATCATTTCAAATACAAATCACATCCAAATGGTCGTTAGCAAAACATCTAGGACAACGACTGATCAAAGATATGCCATGTTCACATCTGTCAGGCACAATGGCCTGCTCAGTTTACATTGAAATTAACCATCCTAGTGTAGTATCCAGGAATTGGTATCATTAATAACTTGTTTTCTTTTAAATTTTCAACATTTTGCACCAAAAATTTGTATCACTAATGCTAATGATTAATCCAGTATCATATGTCACCAATATAATAAACTATACATAAAACAATATGAATAAAATAATGCTTCCTGTGGCCTAAGATCTAAAACAAAGATTTCTCCATTCTATGATTAATTGGAGAATGTAGAAAATTTTATGAAACTCCTAAGGGTATACTTGCACTAGGGTTAGGCTTTGCTGTCAATTTTCATTAGATTTATAAAAGAATTAGGCACAGTACTTCAGTCCATTGTAGAGGAAGTAGGGAGATTCCTCCCTGCAGAAAACAAGTATAAAGTGCAAGAACAATCATTTAACAGCAGTGACTGAAAACCAGCATTAGAGAAAGATTAGAAAACCATTTGCTCTTCAATCTGGAAGCTAAAAAGTTCAATTTTTCTCCTTTTATAAGTCATGTTTTTGTTGTCCCATATGAAAACTCATTGTGAAACCCAAGATCATACTCTTTTTAATTTTTTCTAAATACTGCATATTTTTGCATTTTTACATTTAGGTGTATGATTCACTTAGAGTAATTTATGTACAGATTAAATACCAACGGCCTTTGCTGGGCAGGCTGCCATTCAGCTGCGTCGTACCTGTGACTGGTTATACAATGGGAATGTGCTGCTGCATCAGCCCATCCCAGTGATGAGTGCAGCTCTTCTTGGCTATGACAATGCTTGATTAACGCAGATTTATAGTAAGACCTGAGACAAGCCACTGTAGTTTCTCCAAATTTATTTTATTTTATGAGTAAATAACAACTTTCTCATATTTTATATAGTAGCTCTACTGACAAATTCTGATATTTACTTGAGAAAGTCTCAGCTTTTCATATTCCTATAGACATTTTTCTTGGGCTTAATTCTCATGTGACCATTCACTCATTCACTCACTCATTCATTCATTCATTCATTGTTTTGTTGGATATTCTACCCAGTACCTGTTACAAGCTAGAAAAACTCTCTACAACTGAGCCACATCTCTAGCCTCTATGCATTATTTTAAGCAGCTGTCTCCAAATGTACCAATTCTTCCTTGTCTCCTTGATTACGCAGTTCATAATAAAGTCTCTGATTCCTTAGTTCCTCTGCAAGTAATGTCTTTCTCTTTGTCGTTTATTTTCAGAAGTGTGAATATGACATGAATTCTAATGAAACTTTCCATAGTGTATTATTTTATTGTGTGTCCTGCCTGACATTCACTAAGCTGCTTATCTCTGTGGTTTAGGCTCTACATCTAGCTTTAGAAATTTCCTTCATATTTCCCACATTATTTTCCCTTCTGAAATTAGTTATGTATCCCTTAGGGTCACTTCATGTTACTCTGCAGGTTTCATGCTTCCACTTGCTACTGACTATTTCGAAGTGGACTGACCCTTGTCTTGCTGCTGCTATGTCTGCTCACGAGCCCATCAGAGTTCTGCATCATCTCCTTCACCTCCCCCCACCTGGATTTCCACGCGGTTCTGTCCTGTTCCGACTTCTGTGCTGAAATGGTCTGACGTTGTGTGCTTTGCACATTTTCCTCTAGAGCTATTAACATAGTCAGATGGGTTATTTTACATTTTCTTTCTGCTGGCTCCACTATCTGTGACTTGTCAGACTCTGATTTTGACAGCATTTGAGTTTTTTCAGAAAGAGCTTCTTCTTGCTTTTTATTGTAATGCCTTGTGATTGCTTCATTTGAATGGTAGACAGGTTGTGTAAGGAAATATATATATATATATATATATATATATATATATATATATAGAGAGAGAGAGAGAGAGAGAGAGAGAGAGAGAGAGAGAGAGATCTTTTACACTTAAGACTATCAGAACTGAGCACGTCTTTCTTCCTTTCCAGAAGAATCATGCCCATGCCCATCTCTAATGTGAGTAATTCCATCAATGAAGTGTGAACACAGCAGCAAAAATATTAGGAATTATGGGGTTGCAGATCTATGAAGTTTTGAGTCAGAAACTGAAGTATTTTGCTACTCGGGTTCCTATTGTTCTCTTGTAGTGGTGGCTTGGCTTTAGATTGTGGATTAACTTGCCAAAGGTTTTTCCTCAATGTCTGCTCTCCTGAGAGAACCGTGGTGTTCTGGACTATGTTCCACGATTACCTCGACTGTGAGCTTCCTGACTCGCAAGCGAACGGCAGCTTTCTCTGACATGCCGGCTCAACACTGTGTCTTTAGAAGCTTCTGTTTTCCTGTTCCAGGGCTTGGTTGTCTGGCATCTCCATCCAGCCTCTAAACACATGGATGGGCAGCAACAACACACCTCTCTTTCATCCTCTTATCCTAATTGCAGGCAAACCTCTAACCATTTTTGCTCTTCCCTTCGCAGACTGTCTTTCCTGTAAGACAGGAGCTATAGAATGCTCTGAGTTGCAGAACTCACCATTGTGCTTATCCCTGGGTCAGTAAGACAAGAATTACTCCTTAGGGTTCTACGCAATGTCTCCTGTGAGAAGCCTCAGAGGATCCTTAAGAAAGTGCTCACAATAGGCCATCCCCGAGCATCTGTGCATCGGCATCCTGTGGGGCTTCACACTGACACATCAGACCTGACATTAACCCTTTAGCAATTCACTACGTATTCTAGCTGCTACGTCTTCTCAGGGTATACCTGGCATGCAGTGCCGTGCCAGATACTTAAAATTTAGGTCCCATTTTTCCCCACAACACTCATATATTTTCCTCCAGATCAAGATCAATATAGATCAAGATTGTCTTCAAAGTGACAGCCAGAGTCGACAGGGTGTACAGGGTCTGACTACTACATCAGACGCAATGATTCTCCTATTTACAGCCTCCCAAGAGCTGGGATTGCAGGTCTGCACCACACGTTCAGTCTCAATTGCCATCTCAGCGCTGCCTGGGGACCGGGCCAGCCCGGCAGGCCCGGGGATCAAACCCTGGCCCCTGAGCCTGCTTGCAAACACTTTAATCCGCTGAGCTATTTGGCCAGCCCCATCACTATTGTTGTAAAATGATTTGAATTGTTTTAGAGCTTGTATGTATAATCAGAAGTTTCTTTTGGAATTGAAAATTTACTTTCAGAAATTTACTGGTGCTGCTACTACTATATTAATAAATCATAGCCAACAGCAAAATCATTTTAGATTTTATTTACCTGATCAGTCTCTTCCTGGAATAACCTGCTACACTCCCAACTTGGGGCTAGGATCTCTCCATTTGTTCAACATACGTACTTTTTTTAAAGGTTTTTTTGTTTTGTTTTGTTTTTTAATGCAGGGTCTCACTACACAGCTTGGACTTGTAGTGATCCACCTGTTTTCTGCCTCCTTAGTGCTAGGGTTAGAGGCGTGGGCCTCCATGCCTGAATTCCATCACCCACTCAGTGCACCCGGGGGCAGAGCCATGTGGCCTGTGGCGCCAGGGATCAAACCCTGGTCCTGTGCTACCTAAGCAAGCACTTAGACTGCTGAGCTATATCGCCAGCCTGGCCCTAAACACACATACCTTGTATAACTTCTACTATAATGTTCCTATTTAAGTCAGGCTAACGTGAATTTACATGGAGACTTTTTTTACATGCAGTTTTCCACACCGTAGATGCACAAATATACTCACACAACTTACTGGCATTTTTAATTAATACACAGACGCACCATGTGTGTATTAGAGGCAACAACACAACAGATGAAAGTCAGATTTAAAACTGCAAACAGTTCTAATGCAAATTATTCCCCTGCCTGTTAGCATCAAGTAAGTAGCTCAGACTCTGAAGATTCCCAGCCCATTTCCTTTCTGTTCTCCACACTTTCCATCCCTTTGGAGATGAAAGAATAATATCTACAACTAAACTACAATTTCTACCACTGTATTTTAAAGCATAAAGCGGCCTTTGCTTTTGCTTACTCTCTCCTTTCAACCCTGTTGTGTTTGCCCAACTAAATACACTACCAGTTTATTTACTCCCAGAAGCTGAGTTTCTTCTCGCAGCAATTCCAATGTCAAATCTAAATGTATGTCTTATAAAATACGAGTATGTAAGTACTTGAAGTTTTTAATTTTCCTCATTTCCATCACAGATGAATTGCATCTCTAACAATTAAATGTATTTCCACCATCTTAAAACAACTAAGCATTTTGAGAAAATAAAGAAATGAATCTGGGCCAGGGAAATGGCTCAGTAGAATAAATGTTTCCCTGGCAAGTGCGAGGGCCTGAGTTCAATCCCCAGTTCCTCCAAAAAAAAAAGAAAGAAAGAAAGAAATCAATAATCATGTTCTTCCATAGAAAATTATAGAAATAAGAACACAGTACAATCTGAAAGTGTGCTGAAGCCCTGATAAAAATGTTAGAAGAGAGCAATCAAACTGCAAATGAGAAACCAGTAAAGAAAATCAACAAAACCACAGGCAGGATTTTGACAAATACTCCATGAGCCATTAGCCACCCCAGCCAAACTAAAAGAGGTAAGATATAAAATTTTAGTGTAAGAAACAAAAGATAAATCCTCATTTATGATCCCATGAAAAATAATGAATATTACAAATAGCTGGGCATTCACAAGCTCAGTAACTTATGTACTGGGACCGGCTCTTCGAAAGCCATAGCCCAGCAGCACTCTTACAGGAGAAACAAGCACATAACTTTTTTTTTTTTTTTCTGCGTTTTGCTTTATTTTTTAGTGTAGACAGCACATCCCTTCATACCAAAAGGGCAGGGAAGCAATGTTTATCAACCCAGAAACACTGCTAGGAAACAAGCTCAGGAGGATATAGAAATGTACCATTTTATTACAAAGAGTCTCACAAAAAATGAAAGTATCTCAAAAAAGGGAAGCTAGACTACTAACCTCCACCTGCAGAACTGGGGAAGACAGGGCAGTATGAGCTGCTTCGCTCATTTGGGGCCAGTGTAAAGGTATGAGAAAAGAACCAATCTAAAAACAGCAGATATTACTGTAGGAGCCCAAAGAACAGGGGGCCCTGGAGATGCAGCCACCCCTTCCAGAATTTCATGTTATGGCTGCATCGCTTCCATGCAGATCTGACTCTTTATGACTTAAAACTAAGACTTGGGGAGTGAT
>PVKA01041445.1:0-18070 GCA_004027165.1 Ctenomys sociabilis | reverse complement strand
GGGGGGGTCAGCTCAGGCCGCCCTGGAGGGAGGGGCTGGCATGGCATGTGGTGCTGGGGATCGAACCGCGGTCCCTGAGAGGCGCTTTAGACCACTGAGCTATCTTGCCAGCCCTTAAACTCACTTTATAACCCAGGCTGGCCTAGAATTTGCAGTGATCCTCCTGCCTCAGCTTCCTGAGCGCTGGGATTACAGGAGTGCGCCACCATACCTGGCCTTCATGGGAGTTTATAGCATGCAAAGGCACCCCCACTCTTCAAAGTGAGGATTTAGGAATAAGTACTGTTTCTACATGTTAGTGCTTTCTAAACACTCCCTTGGGATTCTTTTTGTTTGGCTACTTCCTAACTTTCTGACCACAGGGACATCTGGAGACAACAGGTTTGTCCCTGTAGATTCAGCTCCCATTCATGGATGGGGGGCATACCGGTAGGAAAGCCGCCTTGCAGGCCTACACCTTCTGATGCACTCACACAAAATTGTTCTCTGGACCTGGACCAGTGAGGACTGAAACTTCTTCCTTCAGAGTCCATAGTTAGAAAGTTAAAGTGAAGCATAGGGGGTCTCCAGCACAAGCTGGTCTTCTCAGAACCTCTTCTCTCTGGGTCCGTCAGCAGCTGTTTACCACACGAATTTACCATTACACAGCAACTCAACTCTCCCTTCTGGCCACAGCTTCCACACTCTCACATGCCTCTTTTCAAATTCATTATTGTCTTTTTTTTCAGTACCAAGGATCAAACTCTGGACCTTGTGCTTACCAGGAAGGCGCTTATGCCACTGAGCTATCTTCCTGGCTCTTTGCCTACCATTTGTCACCCAACCTAGAAAGTGGCTCCTGGTTTTTTTTTCTTTCTTCTCATATTCAATTACCAAGCCTGTGAATGCGCTGTCTAAATATTCATGTATCTTATCCTATCCTCTGTCCTGACCACCATGCCTCATTTTATCACTAAATATTTCTGCAAAGTCCCATCTCCATTTTCATCTCCTCCTTATCCATTTTGCCAACACCTACAAGAAAGCACAGATCTAAGCAGGTCAGTCTTGTGTGTAACATCCCTCAGTATCTTACAGTACTTTTGGAGTAAATTCCACATCTCTGAGTATTACATTCTAGGCATCACAGTCCCAGATGGCTGCCCCATCTGTTTCACGCTCTCATTCCCAATCCTACAATACACACACATACCATGTTCACCTGTTGCCTCTCACCTCACCTGGTTCTAGGTATGTGTATGTATATATATATATATATATATATATATATATATATTTTTTTTTTTTTTTTTTTTTTTTTTTTTTTTTTTGGCGGAACCGGGGATTGAATTCAGGCCCTTGCGCTTGCCAAGGAAGCGCTTATTCCACTGAGCCATCTCTCCAGCCCTCTAGGTATATATTAACCTCTCCCCAATTCCAGCATCACACAATGAAATTCAAACATCTTTCCAAAGATTCCTACCAGATATCATCTTCAAAAGGCCACCTCTGCCTGTTCCTTGTATTCTCACAAACGTAGTAATTACTTCTACTCAGGCGTGTGCCACCACGCTGTCTCAATTCTGGGGGCAGGAGATAGCACAGTAGGCCCAGGGAAGGAACTCTGGCCTGTAAGACTGCTTGCAGGTGCAATGTGTGATTTTTCAAGCCCCAGTAATATTTCGAGGCTCCATCCCAGCCAAAAGCGGACAGCGTGGAGCATTGGCTCCTCATCCTGTTTCAACCTAGCTCATATCTAAGAGCTGCAGTTGTGGGTTATCAGGGAAACACATGTGCCTTCTTCAAACACTACTACCAGCAACTTGGCTAGACCAATATGTATTGCTTAAAGACCACTGAAAGGATAAGGAAAAGTCCTAGCCAGCTCTGTACATATAGTACAAGGAAACAGGGCCAGGCTCAGCCAAAATTAAGACGATTGTGCTTCTTTAAAGGAGAGATGTTCAGGTAGGCCTCCATGTCATGACAATATCTAGGAACAGTCCAGATGATCACCTACATACCTATAAGTGAAATCACATCCCAGAGAGGACCTACAAAGCAGGTCAGTTACAGTAATATCTACAGCTTGATCTGAATGTGATGAGGTGCAGACATATTCTACTTGTCCTGGGATTTCTGGGCTTTCCTCTGCACATCCTAAAAGCCCCTTCTCACTAGCTTTGCTAAGTAGATGCTACAGACTCCTGAGGTTCCTTCAGTCCAAGCCTAGACACTTCAGTCCTTATACAAGCCTAATATAAAAGCCCACAGCCCAGCTGAAAGCCTTTGAGTCAAATGTATTTTGCAATTTAGAGTTTAGAGCACTTTAGAAAGATAAATACATTATTTGTATCATATGCTATAATAACCCCAGCAGAGCAACTTATGAATAGCAACACTTAGTGGGATAAATAAAAGCCATAAATAGACTCCTAACAGTAAAAGTTTTTTTAATGAGTGTCTCAGTTACTTTTCTCTTTTTGCTGGGACAAATATCCAATGCTGGGAATTAAGGAAGGAAAGGATTATTTAGCTCACAGTTAGTGAAGGTTTCAGTCCATACTCAGCTGGCCCCAAGGCATAATGGCACATGGCAGAGAGCAATCGTTCAAGATGGGAGAGCAAGAGCAAATGGGAGGAGTGGTGGCAACAATGGCAACAGAGAGAGCAAACCCGTCTCCCTTATGCTGCATTCAGGCTATCTGTCCCAAGCTGGGTGTAGCACTCACACCCATAATCCCAGGAGCACTCACACTCATAATCCCAGCCTTGGACCATGAATCAATCACAAACTCCAGAAGCCACCCCATGACTGCATAAGGCTTTAGGGGGACAACCAGACACAAACCATAACACAGAGTTTGAGCCCCCTTCCTTTGCAGTGCTGAGGCTGAAACTCAGGGACACTCTACAGTCCCAACCTTTCACTTTATTTATTTTTTAGTGTTACAACAGAGCCTCACTAGGTTTGTCAAGGAGGGGACTTGAACTTATATTTCTCCTGCCTCAGCCTTTCTATCCTACATATAGGGGTTCAGGTATATACCACCATACCTGCAAAGTTCAGAACTGCCAATAAGGCACTAAGGACAGAAGTCATGAACACGACTGATATATCTATATGCATAAGAAAGGTCCAGCACATACACCTGCATGCATATGTACTACATGTATAAATATACACACACATTTCTATAGACACATACATTCTGCTATGGTTTGGATATAGTTTGCCAGGTCTAAAATTCTGCCATCCACTCACCCCTCTTCTGGGGCCCTCAGAGAGAGTTGGCCTCATCTTCACAGCTTCGTACTCAAGGCTGGAACTTCCTCATTTGCTACCTCAAATGGTCTCCCCACAAAGAGATCTTTCTACTTCTCCCCACCCAATATAGACTCTGGACTTGGGCACATTACACTCTGACTTCTTCATCTCTCTCTGCTCTAAGGCTTTCAGTGTTACATCACTGCCAACAGATTAAGGTCCAAACTGGTTCAGCTGGCACAGTCAGCCCTTTGCATATAGGCTTTACTCTCATTACTTACCACGCAAACAGCCCAATCTGAAAAAACAGGTCCCACGGGCCACCCTGACCCTTACATATAAGTCCCTCCTACTTTCTGTACCACTCTGCACACCTTTCCTTCTAACCCCAGTTCCAATACACTCTTTTGTGAAGCTCTACTCAACCACACCAGTAGCCAGGAAAATATTCTGTAATCTGAAGGCCTTCTTGTCTACACATCTAGTCTGGCACTTTAAAGGTGTCTCAGACTCAAGAGTGTCCCAGAAAAGGCCTTGGGCTTTGGAGTAAAACACAGCTGGCTATTTCACTGGCTCTATGACCCCATATGAAACCTCACACAAATGACTTAATTTGTTTCCTCATTGTAAAATGGAGTTAATACAACTACCCTTACAAAGAAGCCAAAAGGATAAAAAATGCAATCTATATGAGACAAGAGCCCAGCACAATACCTCGTACACAGCAGACACCAGGGATTGTTGCAATTGTTTTTCTCCATCTTCTTCATCACTCCTAACTCCCCACTGCTCTGAAAATAGTACCCACCATTTACAGAGTACTGCTCACAATTAGGTACTGCTTCATGCACTGTTCCTGATTACTAGCTTCATTTCACAAATAAGGATACTGAGACCCATAGAGGAGAGCAGCCATGCCCACAGACACAGTTAGTAAATGGCCCGGCTGACATTCCGTCAGACCTGCTTGTCTCCTTTGAAGGACAAGCACAACACTCATTGAACCTGGAAACTCTGAGGGACAGGGGCTATGTGAATACGAGGATTGAGCCTGTTTAGATTCCAGAGCTCAAAAGTACCAGCATGGTCTCCACAGAATGTGTGGGTGCGTGGCCGTCTTGGCTCGGTGTCCCGAGCATCTACAAGGCAGACCTAGGCGGAGGTGTCTCCTATTTTCTCAGTCACCAGCCTTTGCATTCCACTTCCAGCACACTGAAAGTTGTTGCAAAAACATATGAGCAAAGTATTACAAACTCTGAGCTCCCAAAGACCTGATATTCAGACTGGCAGGATCAAGAGGACTGGCCCAGCAGCGGCCACCCTAGGGCACACCACCTGGGAGCTTTCCATTCACTTCTAAAATGAACAGGTGGGAACAAACCATGTTCAACTTTTGAGAATCTAAGACTATGTTTGTTAATAATGACAAAAATAGACACATTATCATAAATAATATTAGTAGTAAGTACTTAAATCTAACCGTATGTGGAATTATTTTAATTTCTGTTTTCATTATTTCACATTTCTTTTTCTTTTTTTGGTCTTTTTGAGACAGGGTCTCGCTATGCAGTTCAGGCTGGCCTTAAGCTCACTTTGTAGCTCAAGCTGGTCTCGAACTCACAACAATCCTCCTGCCTCAGCCTCCCGAGTGCTGGGATTACAGGCATGCGCCACCACGCCTGGCTTCACATTTCTTTTTACAACTATTCTACGAGATGAGTGCTATTACAGACCAGGAGATAAACACAAAGAAGTTAAAGCAACTTGCCCCTGAACCACACCCAAAGTAGTAAGTGAAAGCTGGAATTCAAACCCAGGGAGTCCAAATGGAGAAGCTATACTTTCAGCCAAATCACTTCTCAGAAGAACAAAGGACCCAGAAAGCATTCCCAGAAGAGGAAATAACTTCAAAAGCATAAAGATATGGCATTACAGTATGCTCAGACAAAGGTAACAAGATAAATACGTAGAAGTGAGTTTTGAAGCATTTGGAGATACAAAGTAGGGATTCGAGTTCAAGTATGCAATTCAAACAGAGGACCTAAGTTCTAGTGTCAACTTCGTCACTGACCAGGTAGGTGAGTGGTCACAGGCCTGTTACCTACCCTCTTTTTTTTTGGCAGAACCAGGGATTGAACTCAGGCCCTTGCCAGGGAAGCGCTTATTCCACTGAGCCATCTCCCCAGCCTCTACCTACCCTCTACCCCTCCCACATGAAAAATGAGGATTCTAGGGCCAGCCAAATAGATCAGGATTTAAAGGATTAAAGTGCCTGCAAGCAGGCGCAGGGGCTGGGGGTTCAATCCCTGGTCCTGCCATGACAGGCCCTGCCCTTGGAGTACACTGAGACGGCAATTGAGACTGGCCTTGGTGGCTCAAGCGTGTAATCCCAGTGCTTGGGAGGCTGTAAACAGGCAGGTCACTATGAGTCTGATCTAGTAGTGAGACCCTGAACACTTTGTAGATGCTTCCCTAAAATACAAAAAAAAGAGGATTCTGTTCCACAATTTCTGTGGCACAGACCCCAAAATAAGTGGTTAATAAATTATAACTGCCAATGATAACAGTGATAAATTCAGAAACTATAAGATTTTGCCTGTCCTTTGCAGCTTGGATTTTACTTTCTTAAATTTTAGTTTGCTCTTCTAGCTTCCCAAGTATTTGCATAGCACACTGTGTACAAGACTGGGAGCTCTTGAGTGAAGTTCATAACATAGACCTGGCAGTAGAAAGAATGGAAAGAATCCATTTTTACACTTCAGCTCAGCCACCACTCCAAACGCTTGTTATCCCTTTTCCCCTTTTTATTTCATTTTTATTTTTATTTTGAGGCAGAGTCACAGTAAGTCATTAAATTGCCCTGGGCTGGAACTTTTAATCCTCCTGCCTTAACCTCTGAATGCTAGAATTACAAGCATCATCACCCATCCTGTTTTGATTGTTTGCTTTTCTAGCCAAGTTACATGCCCGGTCCTTTTATATTTTTTGACAGGATGACTGAACAGCCCAAGATGGGCTCAAACCCCACATCTTTCTGCCTCAGTTTCACAAGTATTGGAATTAGCAGTGTGCACTACCACAGCTGGCTTTACTGTTACTTTCTTTAAAGTCAAATAATTATGCATAGTTTTCTTTTTTTTACATAGTATTTTTTTGTCTTTTTTGATACATGCTCTCCCTGTGTAATTCAGGCTGATCTTGAACTCATGCCAACCCTCTTGCTCCATGCCCTTTTCCCAGAAGAAAACTGCTAAGATACCAAACAGGGGGGCAATACAACTTGCTGCCAGTTTGAGGCCAGCCTGAGCTACAAAGTTATTTCAAATCCACCCTGACCTGGACAGTGGAACTTTGTCTCAAAAAGACTAAAAAACAAAGCAAAGCAAAACAAAAACATCTGAAGTGGACACAGGCATCTCTATAGACTATATAAACCTATGAGCTCTGGACTCAGAATCCAATGTGCACCTTTTGCAAATCCAACTTAGGTTACCAAGGACAAAATGATCAGTTTAGTTTTCAAAGAGAAAAACTAAGGTGTAACCGCTTTACAGCAGCAGGTCAGCGGTGAGGCACTGCTGGGGAAATGGTGCTCTCTCCAGGCCCTGCTTCGGTGGGCCTTCTGAACTGTCTGTGGTGTGGTGGCAGAGCTGAAAGAGAAGTGGGCAAGCACAGACCAGGAAGGGTAGGGGAAGGGGATGAAGAGCACGCCCAAAGAGGAAGGGGCAGGAGCTGTCTGGGCTACAAATCACACATCTCTATACTTCAACCAAAGACAGATTTTTTGGGGGGATCGGGTATCAGGAACTGAACTTAACTTTTTTAAAAAGTCCCTGACTGCCAGGCAGACATTGCAGTCGGGGACTTTTTAAAAAAATCTTTCATTTATTTGGTACAGGATCTCGCTACGCAGCTGGACTCAAGCAATCCTCCTGTTTCAGTCTCCCTAGTTAGTGCTGGGATTACAGGCACGTCCAGTTTTTGTTTTTTGGCAGAACGGGGGATTGAACTCAGGCCCTTGTGCTTGCCAGGGAAGCACTTATTCCACTGAGCCATCTCCCTAGCTCCACATCCAGTCCCATACACTTTTTAAGAGCACCTTGGGATGTTCAAGGCATTACACTGGCATTGAGGAAGGAGAGGAGGGGTGCAAAATGCCATTAGTAGCAAGTTCAAGCTTATAAAAATGTAGCTAAAATTGAAGTCAACAAGGAGGTGAAAAGGTGCAGGGCTCTTATCCAGGAATATCAGCAGGTCAAATCTGAAGAAGGAGGAAATGAAGTTGATTATGATGGCTAAGACTACAGAGGTGAACTAAGGCAAGGCTGTGAAGGGCTTAAATGTCAGTCACACTTAGGAATTTAAACTTTATACCATAAGCAGCAGGGAGTGGTGTGATACTCAAGTTCCCATACAAAACAGTGGCGTGTGCCAGGTGTGGCACATGCCTGTAACATCTAGGAGAAGCACAGGTTCAAACCCATCCTAGGCAAATCAGTGCCTCAACAAGACCCCGTCTCAAAATTTACAAGATGCCTGAGGGTATAGCTCAGTACAATCCTCAGCACAACTCTCAGGGGGTAAGAAAGAAGAACTATGCATGAACTATGAAAGTGGGCAGGTAGGACTGGCACTGCAGAAAAAAAAAAAAAGTGCCTATTTAGCATAAGAGTAAAAGGAAGAGTCAAGATGACCAAGGTTTTTAGGGACAATGTTAAGAAGGAAAAAACTGGAGTGAGGAAAGGAGTAAGTACAGTTTGTGAAAAGAAAACACCTAAGATAGGTCCAAAAGAGAGCAGCCAGTTTCTAAGCTCTCAGGGAGGCATTAATTATGTCTGCGTTTCCCAAGCAAAAGCACCCTGAGCTAGTTTAGTGTTCCTAAATCTTCTGTGACCCTCCAGGAGGCAAACTTTTACTACCACTTTATAAATGTAGAGGACATTCAAAAGACAAGCCTAATATGCCAAAGAGCATTAGTAAAAATAAAAATAAAAATACCCAGATCACTTAAGGCATATATTTATTCAAATCCTCATCATCAATATTACAGTGAAAGCCAGGTGTGGTGGTGCATGCCTGTGATCCCAGCCCTTGAGAAGCTGAGAAAGGAGAATTGCCGTGAATTCGAGAGCAGCCTGGGCTACATAGTGAGTTTAAGCCCAGCCTGCCTGGCAAAAGCAAGGACCTGGGTTCAATTCCTGGTACCACAAACCACGCCAGCCATCAAAACCAGGTACAGAGGTACACGCCTATAATCCCAGTGCTGGGAGGCTGATACAGGAGGAGTACTACGAGTCCCACCTGCATAGTGAGACCCTGTACGAAATAAAATATTTTTTTAAAAAATCCTGGGCCAGCAAGATGGTTCAGCAATCCAGAGGACCTGCTTAGGCAAGCTTAGGCAAAAGCGCAGGGACAGAAGTTCCAGGCACCACATACAACACCAGCCCTGCCCCCTAGGGTGGGCTGAGCCAGACACACACACACAAAAAAATCCAATGAAGGTTTTCTCATCCTTTGGGAGTGGAGGGGTACTAGGGATCAAACTCAAGACCTTGTGCTTAACAGGCAGGCACTTATATCTCTCAGGCCCAATTTTGTCATTCCTACAACTAGTTTTAGTTCATAGTTGTAACAATATTAGGGGTCAGGGAGATGGCTCAGTGAAATAAGCACCTCCCTGGTAAGTGCAAGGGTCTGAGTTCAACCCCGGGTTCTGAAAAAAAATGGGTGTTTAACAAAAAACGGGGATACAAAGGAAGAGCCATTTTAGTTAGGATAGATACACAGCTACTTTTTATTTCAATGTATTTTAAGCCACAAAATCATATGCAAATCAGTTATCTTTCACTGTCTTTCCTCTTAAAAAAGTATTGATGCCTCCTCTTCCCCCCCACGTTTGTGGTACCAGGAATCAAATTCAAGACCTCACATTTGCCAGGCAGGCACTGCACCGAAGAGCTAAATCCCCAGGCCAGTTCCTCGTAAGAGTTCTACACAACTGTAGAATTCCAAAACAGTTTTCACAAGGAAAAAAGAAAAAAATCCTTTGAGGGTTCTCCAAGACTAGAAATGTAAGAGTAGGGGCTGGGGAGATGGCTCAGAATAAGCGCTTCCCTGACAAGCACAAGGGCCTGAGTTCAATCCCCAGTTCCACAAAAAAAAAAAAAAAAAAAAAAAAAAAAGAGAAAGAAATGTGAGAGTAAATGGGATAAAGAAGGAAAATGGACAGGAAAATAAAAGGAAGAAAATGAGCACAGTTCTGTTTTGTTTAAAGAAACAAAGTGCTCAAAATCAGTTAATTTTCATAGGTGCCTGAAGACCTTCTTACAAAGGTATAAATAATAGATGATAATTCTACCTCTAAAATAAAGAAAAGCAAAGTCATTTTATCCAGGATGCATTGGTCTTATAGGTTTTATTTGTTAACATACACAAAGCAAGACTAAAGAGAAAAAAGAAGAACCCAGGGGCTATTTTTCTAACATCCTCTGTGGCTCCTACTCTGGTAATCTAGGTTACCCTTTCTGTCACCCTGAGACATAAATAGCATGCATTTCCTTTCACAGGCCAGGCAGATTTTTAAGGCTTTATTTCCTGGGTCCAGTGGAAAAAATACTCATAACCATTCTAAATTTGAGTTACTATAAAGATGGCTTGCTTTGAATCAACTTTAGGCAGGAAAAATTTTTGCAAAATACCAAAAGTTGTTTCCTATTAGCACTTTGTGCTATTGACCCAGAATAGCTCCCAAGGGGCTTCTGAGTAACTGCTTCCTTCCACTGTATCCATCAGAATCCTCCACAACACAGCTCCAGGTCTTTGCATGCACCCAGATGAAATGCAACGTTTTTGGCTTTTTTATTATTATTATCATTATTAATTTAGGACAGGATCTATAGAGGGTTCAGGGTCTCACTAGGTAGATCGGACTCATAGTGATTTTCATGTTTTCAGCCTCCCAAACCCTGGGATTACAGGTGCATGCCACCATATCCAGTCTCAATTGTCTCAGCAAGCCCCTGGGGTGGGGCTGGCACAGTATGCCGGGGATCAAACCTTAGATGCTGCACTCTGCCTAAGCAGGCTCTTTAGTCCACGGAGCTATTTGTTTTTTTTTTCTTTTTTTTGAGACAGAATCTTGCTATGCGTCTTGCTATGAGTCTTCAACTCATCAGGTAGTCTAGGCTGGCCTCGAACTCATGGCAATCCTCTTGCCTCAGCCCTCTGAGTGCTGGGATTACAGGTGCACAACACAAGTTCACCCTGTGAACTCTTTTACACAGTGGCTAGGATTAGTAGTGAGCTCTGTGCAGGATCCCAGTAAGATTTTCTGGACAAGATCTAGCAATAATAAGATACTTCTCCAAGCTCAGACCCCATTCCTTCTACAGAAAGAAAAAGCTACTCAGGTTAAGAGCAATAAAGTAAATTAAGAAGCATAAAAGCTCCTGCCTAAGGTAGCTACCAGCTTAAGGCCAGTGCAGGTCTTAGCAAAGAGACTAAAAGAATCAGGTAAATGGGTAGCCACTCAACCAGAAGCGTCCAAAGCATCCATCTCGCTTCAGCACCACAACTTGGCTCTTACATACCAATCTGACTTCGAAAACACAGACTCCAACTGGCAACTAACTTCATTTTACTACTATAATCTCACACTCTTAAATTCAGCAAACACAAATCAGAAAGAAGGGACATTTTCAAAAGAACTGTAAAGTAAGAGTTTTCCATTCTCTACCCAAAGCGGGAGAATTTCTAGCACTTTCTCCTCACCCCCAACACACCTAGGCCATAAGGTACCCTTTCCTTTAGCTTACTCTACAAGGAAGATTCCTGACAGCCTGATCACAGGCTCCTTACTTCTATGCATAGAGTAGTAGCTAGTCATGGTGGTGAACTACGATCCCAGCACTCAGTAAGCTGAGGCAGGAGAATCACCGAGTTTGAGGCTAGCCTGGCTTCCATAGTGAGTTAATGCAAACCTGAACTACATACTGAGACATTGTAAAAAAAAAAAAAAAAAAAAAAAAACTATTAGACTCTTGTTTATTTATTTGTTATTAAACTCTTTTAGGCTGTTGGCCCCTTTAAGGGGAGGATCTCTTTAGTTATCCTGCTCCAAAAAGCATTTCAAAGCAGCCAAAAGCCTCAGGCTGGCTATTGGGAAGTGGGTCTTTTGGCCATTTGTATGTAAGAACCAAACTACCTGTTTCCCTCTGGGGGCTTGGATCTATTGAAGCATCCATAGCAAGCCCAAAGGGTTTCTTCCACCCCTTGCAGAAGGAATAACGCCTGGGGGGGCAAAAGCATCTCTAGAAACAAGAGGTGCCATTTTTACTAATTTCCAGGGGGGCAACTTAGCAGTTACTGGTGAGATGCTACTTACTGCCAAATATTAGGATGGAGACAGACTCTTTTTAAACTAAAAGTAAAACCAAAACCCCCACAATATCCCTCTGCAGTATGTGGCTAGTTTTTCCTTTGAAAGGAAATAAAAGGTTCTGCCACGCCTGCACATTTCTCACCCAGGGGCAGATAACTTGCTGCAGAGCTAGTTGGCCTGATTCTCACAGAATGGGCCACTCAAACAGCCTGGCTCTAGCACACTGGCTGAAAAAGCTGAATCTTAATGCTGCCAGTACACCAGTCCTCCACCGATTATCTGGATTTTGTTAGCCTCTTGTGAAGGACCAGGAGAGGATGTGCTCTTGATCGTAAACTCTTCCTCCATTCTAGTATCACAGTCCATAATGTCATGGAAACTGAAGCAATCGCCGTCTCAAGATCAGCTCTAGTGAACTCTGAGATAAGTCTAAGAAAGATGCGAACTATCAGCACCATCAGGTGCTTCAATCGCATCTTGTGGCTGCAACGGAGAAGAAGCACGGAGGAAGAGGCCTTGCCTAGTTTCCTCTCTGTTTACAAACTCTTGTGCAACGCCACTCATAGTTTCCAATCCTTGTATGAGTGAGCAAAGTGCCGGCCCAGAGTTGACACAGCTACTTGTCAGAATCCTCATCCCTAGCAAGTAACTGAGAAAAGTGGTACAAACAGGTAGCTGAGGCTATGCCAAAGCTCCCAAGAAACTGGCGCTTCATTGGGTATACCCGGGGGAAAAACACCAAGGAGCTCTTGCAAGAAAAAAAAAAAAAAAAAAAAAAAAACCTGGAGCTGACCATAAAAGGCAGGTCTGCAGGTCCTCCAAAGTACGGGACTGACCCAAATTTCTGCCATGAGCCTTTTGCTCTTCAAACGACAACCAACCTCCTGCTCAACAATTAGCCTTTTGTGCTGCACCATACTAGCCCCCTTTCACCTGTAACCTCATCCCAGCCTCCAGTCCCAGAGTGACAGGGTCATCTGGACCAGCTCTGTGCTGGAACAGAGAAACCCACGTACAACGCACCCTAAGGGAACTCTTGTCACAGGAGGGCACACTCCCTACAAACACACCCGCCAAACGCGAAAGGTCAGGACTGAACACCAAGCTGGGCCGGAGAAACTGAGGTTCAAGAGGGGCAGCGAGCAGCCTGAGGCAACACAGAGAGCTGGACTCAAGGCTTCACTCAAACCCCCGCCTGCGGAACCCTAGGGACCCCGCTCCTACCGGCCTCCCTCGAAGCGCCCGGCTAAGAACATCCCCGGAGAACTTCAGCCCAGCCTCCCCGCCTCCGCTGAGCCGGGACTGTGGTCTTCGTCCACTGCCAACACGCAGGCCCTGCCCATGCGGTCAGGTCATCCGTGGCCCCCGGCCCAGAGCCCAAGCCCAGGCTCCTACCGCCCGACGGACCTGCAAAGACGCGCTCCCGAGAGCCGGCGGCGGCAGACATTTCCTTGCCTGCTTCCTCAAGCTCTTCATCCCGCCGCCCGGCCCCCGCTCCGTGCACTACGCCCCCCGGAGGCCCCGCCCCCACGTGCCATCTCCGCCAATCGAAATCCAGTCTGTTCCATCATCCCGCCTCTCTATAGAATCGGACACGCCCCTTTCAGCAGCGATTCCTCCAATCCCCACCGCCTCTTTCGAGACGGATACCTGCCTCTGCCAATTGTTGTGTATTCAGGCCAGGTGTCCCGGGCCAAGTTCCAACCGTCTGGCTCTCGCTCCAAGCACTTGTATCCAGACAACCACTGAAATTCAGGATCTCGCGTCGTAGGGTCGAAGCCTGTGGCAGGTAAAAAGGAGCTCAGACTGAGCCACAAGGTTGAAGGAGGTTGAAGAAGCATTTCTCTATGATTGCATTCTGTGGAGAAACTCCAATTCCCAAGCACAGTGAAACAGCGGACGCCCAGATGCAGCAATAGATGCAAATACAGACGTACTCTGCCATTCCTCAGATTGCCTAGTGCCTAGTGCTAAAGCCTGTGCTTTATACGTATGTATATTACGTCCTTAATCCTCACAACAAACTATGAGGTAGGGACGTATTACCTCAATTTTCTGTATAGGGCAACTGAGTTCAGAGAGATTAAATTCAAACTCAGAATGGAAGCCTCAAAAGATTAAGATACAGAAGAGTGAGTTGTAAGGAGTAACCCAGCCGATGGGGTGGTGAATGAATGCCTCTTATACCACGCTGAAGCAAGAGAATTGCCCTGAGTTTGTAGGGAGACTGTTTTAAAAAAAAAAAAAAAAAATGCATAACCTCTGTCTGTAACTTGCAAGCCACTCCAAAGAGATACCTCTAAGTCAAAGCAGTATGCCTGCTGTGAAATAGACAATTCTTAGGATATGGTGGCACAAGGCTGTAATCCTATCACTCTTGGAAGCTGAGGCAGAAAAATTTCAAGTTAGAGCCCACCCTGCACAATTTAGTGAGACCCTCTCGCAAAAAACAAATCAAAAAAGCCCTGGAGTATGAAAGTCCTGTATGAAAGTCCAGTATGAAAGTCCTGGGTTCAAGCCCCAGTACTGAGGGGGAAAATTGTCATGATTTAGATATATATCTAAAACATCCCCTCTCAACCCGGGCATTGTGGCACACACCCCTAATCCCAGCACTCGGGAGACTGAGGCAGGAGAACTGCCATAAGTTCCAGGCCAAACTAGTCTACATAGTGAATTCAAGGCCAGCCTGAACTACATAGCAAGACCCTATCCCTAAATAAATAAATAAATAAATAAATAAATAAATAAATAAATACATTGTCTCCCCAAAGTCTCATGTGTTTGAAAGGTGATTGCATTGTGGGGGATTTATCCATTCCATTGATCAATGAGTTCCTTAGCTAAATATACTGTCAGGAGGCATGGCCTGGTTGGAAATGGGTCACTGGGGATGACTTGACAGGCAGAAATGTATCCTTTTCCCTGGCTCCTCCCTTCTTTCTCTGCTTCCCTCTTGCCCCTGGGATTAGCAGCTTTTCTCTGCCAAGCTTTTGCACTGAGGGTTTCTGCTGTGGAGTCAGCCAATATTAGACTGAACTACTGGAAACTGTGAGCCAAATAAACCTCTCTTCTTTTAAGATGTTGGTATTTTATCCCAGTAATGGGAAGGTGATAAAGACGATCTTTTTTTTTTTTTTTTTTTTTTTTTTTTTGTCTTTTTGAGACAGGGTCTCACTATGCAGTTCAGGCTGGCCTTAAGCATACTTTGTAGCTCAGGCTGGTCTCAACTCACAATCCTCCTGCCTCAGCCTCCTGAGTGCTGGGATTGCAGACATGTGCCACCACATCCAGCTGACAATCCTCAAGACAAGTCCTCCGGTTCCCCCTTACACAAATTGCCACCAATCCTTCCTAGAAATTCTGGAGCCACCTCTGCTTCTAACTCGAATCCAAGTCTGGCTGACTCCATATCACTTGCTGTGAACCCTTTTGCTGTCCCACCTGCTCAGCTTGTAGAACTGCATGAATCAGATGATACTGAGTTAGACTTGCCAGAACATGATAAATGAGAATGAAGAAATCCCTGTTATGACAATTAGGAAAAGTAGAATTAGTACAGTTTCCCTGCTGGCTAGCCTGTAATGATAAGGGAAATAAAAAGAAATGAGGAAACTCCATTGTTTGTGCCTTATAATATTACAGAACTTTGGAACTCCTTACTCGGCTCTGCAGGTAGTCATGCTAACCACTCAAGAGTGTTAGGTACTACAAGGTTTATTGGCCCTGAATTATCTCATTTTCCTTCAGAATTGAGGACACCAAGATGAGGGAACTTTTAGGAACTCTCAGTTGCCAGCTTTGATAGCTTCTAGTTCCAGACAGCCCTGGAGCAGTGGCTAGAAGTCTTTAAAGCTACAGTCACATCAGATTTCATGGAAAGCAGAATCTTACAGACCATCCCATGATGTGATCACCTCCAAGCAAGAACAGTAATCATAAGACAGAAACCGAGGCACACACACCCCACACGCACGTACACATACACAAGGAAAACCATCTCATGGCACCAGAATTTCTTCTCAAACCATAAGGGTTTCTTCACATGTGTGGAAGCTGGTGGAACTGACACCATGATCCATGGACCTGGATTACCTCTAATAATCCTTCAAAGCTGATCTTGTGTTTTTGTGGCCAGGCCAGTTGGAACCTCCTTTATCAAAATGAGCTCCTTCCTGTTCTTTTGGCTGGAGTCTTTTTTATTTTTCCTGTAACTCTGCCTGATAAACCTTTCCATGACTCTCCCTGATGCAAATTCCCTGATGCATCCTCAAGTCCTTTTCCTGTAACAGTAGTCAGGGAATCTACTATCTACTCCATAAGGCAAATGTATAAAGGTCCCCACTCCTCTTTGAAAGGCTTCCTCAAACTTCATGTGGTGACAACCCTGGCTGTGGCATGGACCCCAAAGTTAAGAAAACTGCAAAACAGACACCCAAGCCTACAAAAGAGGAGTTATCCTTGGCTTCTGTCCATTTTAATGGCCAAGTGCCAAGCTCCGTTCATTTGTTGCACAAAGATGTATGAAGAGCCTACTTCAGGGCTGGGGAGATGGCTCAGTGGAATAGGCACTTCCCTGACAAGCGTAATGGCCTGAGTTCAGTCCCCAGTTCTGCAAAAAAAAAAAAAAGAAAAAAGAAAAAAAAGAGCCTACTCCATGCCAGGGGTTGTTCTGAATTAACTGGGACAAAGCCAGCAACACAGCACAACTCACAGTCCCCAGGGCATTTCATCATCATCTGCCTGATGGTATCACCACCTCTGCAGTCCACCCCTCTTTTCCTGTGTCATCGGCAGGGCCCTACTCTAAGCCTCATTTTTTTTATCCCTAAACTGCTGTAATCCATTTCTCTTATTTGTTTGCTCTGGACTTTTCCCTCCCTTAACTGTTACCAGAGAAGCATTTCTAATTTTCCAGGTCACTCCCCAGTTTTGAAATTCCTCTCTGTAAGCCAAGGGGCAAAGTTTCAACTCTGTCACTTATTTAAGACTCTGCTAGCTGCTGGGCACCATGGTGCATGTCTGTAACCATTTAGGAGGTTGAGGAAAGAGAATTGTTGCAAGTTCAAGACCATCCTGGGCTACAAAGTGAGCTCAAGGCCAGCCTGAATTGAATAGCAAGATCCTGCCTCAAAAGAAAAAAACAACTCTACTAGCCATTAGGCTGGGTTTGGTGGTACATACCTGCCATTCCACCATTCTGGGAGGCTGAGACAGGAGACTTACAAATTGGACCCCAACCTGGGCAACTTAGCAAGACCCTCTCTCAAAATTAAAAATGGGATGGAGATGTATCTCAGGGCTAAGGCCCTGAGTTTGATCCTCACTAAGAAAGAAAGAAAGAAAGAAAGAAAGAAAGAAAGAAAGAAAGAAAGAAAGAAAGAAAGAAAGAAAGAAAGAAAGAAGGAAGGAAGGAAAGGAAGGAAGGAAGGAAGGAAGGAAGGAAGGAAGGAAGGAAGGAAGGAAGGAAGGAGGCAAGGAAGGAAGGAAACAAGGAAGGAAGGAAGCAAGGAAGGAAGGAAGAGCAGAGCAAAGCTCTTTATGAGAAAACCTTGCCTGGCTCAGCCCTTTCCTACGGCAAGTTCAGTCCCACCAAAGGGCCTGTTTTTCCCAACCACAGCTATGCTCATTTCCTCCTTGTTGCCTGCCTGGGGGAAACCTCTTGTTCTTCCTTCTGGTCTCAGTTTCAATATCACCTCCTTCTGGGCATGGTGGCACATGGTGATCCTAGCCCTCGGGATGCTGAGGCAGAAGGATCATTCATTGAGAGTTCAAGACCAGCCTGGTTACAAAGTGAGTTCAAGACCAGCCTGAACTGTATAGTAAGACCCCGTCTCAAAAAAAAAGTGTGGGGAGGGTGGGGGAGATAGCTCAGCAGCATAAGCACCTCCTGCTTGAACAGCCTAAAGTCTTGGGTTCGATCCCTGTACAAATAATAATAATAAAAAGATAGTCATCATATACAAAAGACTACAAATACTAGAGATCAGAGGGGTACAGCAGCTTGCCCCAAGTCACAGGCCAAGGACTGGCAGGCATGGACTTGGACTCCAGGAGCTACACAGCTTCAAAGGTCATGCTGCTCGCTCTCCAGAGTGAGCACCACTCATCTAGAACGCTGGGGACCAGACGTTTCAGATGCCAGATTATGGAATGACAGCATCCATACAGTGAAATACCTTAGAAATGGGACCAAAATCAGGCTGGCAAGATAGCTCGCAGACTAAGCACTTGTGTAGGCAAGCGCAGGGACCAGGAAGTGATCTCTGGCATCCCATGCCATGCTGGCCTCACCCCTGAGTGTGCTGAGCTGATCATTGAGACCTAGCGTGATGGCCCACACCTAGAAGCCTAGTGCTGGGGAAGCTGAAAATAGGAGGATCACTATGAGTCTCAGTTGCATAGTGAGACCCTGTAACGACCAAATACATGAAGAAGAA
>PVKA01041444.1:0-18085 GCA_004027165.1 Ctenomys sociabilis | reverse complement strand
AGAAAGAGAAAGAGAAAGAGAAAGAGAAAGAGAAAGAGAAAGAGAGAAAGACATATGACCCTAGGATCTGGTATAAACATGATTCTGTGATATGGACCTGCCTTTCATCTTGAAGCTACCAGCTCCCTCTCCCTGAGTCCTCAAGGAGAGGGGGAAAATTACTAGAGTAACAAGGACGTAGAATCACAAGCACGGAAAACAGATTTCACCCTTTGTTTTTTAAATGATAGGTGCCCACCATTAGTAGATTAGAATTAATGTATACTCAGTATTTGTATTGGAAACATGAGCTAGTTCTTTAACTCACTCCTAGACCTTAAGTGAGCATGATGAAATGGGATTTCTGACAGTTGGAGGAGTCACAACCTTTACAAACTCCATATAAATGGATTAAATAATTACTATAAAACTTTAGAAATGCACACATTAATAATAAAATTTTATTATTAAACAGAATTATTTGCCTCCAATAATTCTGTGCTTCCTTATGACTCTCAATGACAGAAATGTCAAAACAGTATCATAACAACTCCTAAATTTCATTGAGACAGGTTGATACTCTAGAGAAATTATGAATCACGAGAAATGCTTTCTTATTTTAAAGCTTGTACAAATATACTGCTATAAAACTGCAATTAACTATGTTTTTATATGTGTATTATTATTGCTTTTCTTAGTCATTATTGTCTTGCAAGAATGTCTCATTACATAATGCAGACTAGCCTTGAACTTATTTATGTAGTCCAGATTGACCTCAAAGTCAGGGTAACCATCCTGCCTCAGCACTCTAAGTGGGAATACAGGCATCCACTACCTATTGAGCTATTTATTTTTTATTGGTGGGAAATCCACACTTTTTATCCTATAGAATTTGTAGAGTCTTGATTGAGATGGGCAATACAAGTTAAAATGCTATTTTCATTAAATAGTCCAAGTGCAATGAAAAAAATCCCAATCAATCTAGCAAATAGAATTGAATATCATATTGAAAGATCATGCAACTAAAATAAACTTTATGCCTACCATGTATGGTTGTATTAATATATGAAAAGTAATGAATGTTATGTAACATGAATAGAATGTAAAATTGTGTGCAACATTGCTGTGAGTGTGAAGACCTGGTTGCTATGGATACCTAAACAGTGTATAACCTGAAAACAATGTTCAGGTCAATATATTTGGGAATTCTGAGAGTCTTGCTTCTGGTCAATCTGACAGTCTCCAGTTAGTCAGTCTGTCAGTCTTGCTTAGTTTAAGCAGAAGAGCTTGATCAATACTTGTGGTTAAGGCCACCATGAAGGAAACAGGGGTTGGAGCATGGAATCTCTGAGTGCTGGCTGAATGCATGTGTGGGTGAGTGGAAAGGCAAGCAATTAATAGCAATAACTATGTCACTTGACTGTAGTAATAAAATCAGTATCTGTTATAGCATGAAATACAAAAGTGAATATGAACAAGCCCTAAGGATCAATAAAGTACCAAATTTGTCCATGGAAAAGAGATCTATAATTATAGTTTGAACACTATGACAAAATAAATATTGACCTACTATGGACATACATAAATGTTTACTAAATGAAACAACTTTACCTCTATTAACAACAGAGCAATATTGAACAATAACACAAACGTAACTAGTTATTTATAAAACTTGGTTGTTATACTACTAAAGTCAGAGGTAGTGGAGAACTGGAAAATGACAAAAGCACGTTAGAAAATTTATTCAATAAGATATGAGGAGAGAAAAGTGAGATGGAATCCTATTGAGGAGTTAAAAATTAATAGTGATAGAGATCAGTTGCAGGAAACAACAATTAAAGAAGAAAAACGAACAGGTAAAACAGTAAAAAACAATGAACAGAAAGAAAAAATATCAAAATGCAAAAATAAAAGAGGAGGAAAAAACTAAAAGAGGAAAGAAAAAGGAGAGAACTAAAAAAAAACAGTAAAGGAATGTTAAAAATAATTTTTAAAAAACAATTAGAAAAGATTTGAGTGAAAGAAAAAATTCCTGTCTTATCATTTTGTTCCAAATTCTGCAGTTTTTGAGATCCAACCAATCATAAGTTTCTATGTACAGCTTAGGCTGTGTGAGTTTTTATTTTATTTTTATTTTTATTTTAGGGGAAGGGTCTACAGTGTGTTCAGGGTCTCACTACTAGATTCAACTTATAGTGATCCACCTGTTTACAGGTTCCCAAGAGCTGGGATTACAGGCGTGCACCACCACACCCAGTCTCAATTGCCATCTCAGTGTGCCCCCGGGGTAGGGCCTTCACAACAGGCCCCTCATTGAACTTCTGGCCCCTGCGCCTGCTTAAAGGTGTTTTAATCCACTGAGCTATTTGGCCGGCCTTGCTGTATGAGTTTTGAGGTGCCTCCTTACACTAAAAACCCCTCAGTTTGTTCTACCAGATGTTTGTTACTGTCCAAATCAAAGTGTGCCCTTACTGCCATTGATAGATGGGGCAGGCAGTCATCCTTCTCTCTGCTGGAACAGGGGTACAAGTGGGCTGTCGGACTGAACTGTCCACAGTCATTAGGTCCTGTGGCTCTTGTCTCTTACTGGTGCTGTGCTCTTTCATGATTAGATTAGTTGGTTAGTTCTTGCCTCTTCTATCCTGTGCCATGGGAATAAAGACATAGAGTCAATATAGGTTCGTAGGTGCTTTGGCCTGATTGTCTGCACTATAATGAATGCCTCTCTCCAGCACAGATTTTTCTTGATCATGTGGGCAGTGGGTGCTGGTCTTCTGGCCCATAGGTGTCAATTAAAAGGTAAAAATATTTTAAAATTCTTAATTCAATCATATTGCAACAGTCCCTTTTTCCATAGAAGGCAGCACAGTGACAATGACTAGACCAAGTATATCTTTGGTTTCTACCTTTTCTGTCTACCACAAGGCTCTAGAGCAGTATGAATTTATAAGTATTTTTTCAGGGAGGGGTTGGTACTGAGAATCAAACTCAGGACTTTGGATTTGCCAAGCAGCAAATTATGCCACAGAGCTATCTCCTCAGCCAAGGCAGTGTGGATTTATATCACTCCTGAAAACCTGTCAGAGTAGGCTCAACTGGCTCCAAGGAAAAATCTCTTGGTCATCTGTCCTGCATCTGTCCTCATTTCCCAGAATAATGTGAAGCTGCAGAATGGGCTTGTAAAGATTTTGAGCAAAATAGACTGGAAGAATCCAGCAGCTGTCCTAGTATATCTTCGGCTTTTGTTGTGAAGAGTCTTCAGAAGAAATAAAGTTTTGGTGTTCTCTGTAATATAAAAAAGATCATAATGAGTGAAGATACTCAACTCTTTATTCTATCACATTTTATTTATTTATTAATTAATGTTTTTGTTACAGGATCTTACTGCACAGCTTGGACTCATGCTGGTCTTCCTATTTTCAGACTCCAAGCATTGGGATTATAGACCCAATCCCTGGCTCAGCATGCCCAGAAAAATTTCTAATTTTCTTTTCTGCAGCACCATGTGGTACTGGAGATCTAATCTTGGTCTCTGCCTTTGTGTAAGCAGGTGCTTAGTCCACTGAGCTATCTTACTGGCACTTCTATTAATTCACAAGTAAAACTCTTCTCAATCCTCTTGCTTCCCTGTTTCCTGTCAATTTATTGCCTTGATTTAACTTTCTAGATTTAATTCTGAAAACATCAATTTTAACATACATTGTGAGATTATACACACAATTTCACCTGAAAGAATTAGGGTAACAGTATTGTTATTGTGGTTTAATAATAGATGAACAAACATGAAATATATTAATTATTTATAATGTAATAATATAGTTAGAATTTAATATAGCTTTTGTGTGTGTGTACACATGTAGTTTTATTGTAAAAAAGCAACTTGTACACTTTGAACATTTAAAACTGCGCATCACCTTTTCCTTTCCAGTGAAAACAAAAAAAGAATTAAAAAATAAACCAACAAAATTACAATAGAGTGTCAATTCCAAATAAGACCCTACAGGTTCTGCTGATTCTCCCATTGAGTGACAGGGCTCAAGTCATCATTAGGAGAGAATTTTATTTTAAAAGTGTCATCTTAAACTGTAAGGATGTCTGTTAACATCACAGACATGCCAAAGGAGAAGCCATGTTGTCAAATGCCCACTTAACCCACCCCAACATCTCAAACCCACCCTTTGCTGACCTTCTATACTCCATTTTTTACAAAATTTTTAAATCTTTTTTTAAACAAGAGAAAGTAGACAGGTGCATGTTGGTAAATGCGAACTGTCCATATTCACATAGAGACACAGTGTAATCTCTGAGCCCAATATACAGAGAGGAGGAAGAAAGCTAGAATTCTATGCACTGCTACACAGGGGCCGAGCACCCTCCAGCTTCCAGCAGAGTGAAGAGCACAGGGCAGAGTTTTCTTTATTCCCACAGAGCACAGTGGTGTTGATTCCAAAAAGTTTGTGGAGACAGGCGGGAATCAAAATGAATTGAGAACAGAAGGCTGTGGAGATCCTTGCCCCACTGTATTCTGCCAGGTTTCTCCCCACAAAGTCGAGAACCACGGTGTTTGAGAAGAGAGACCTTACGATCAGGGCGCCTGAGCACAAGGGGGGAAAAAAGACTGCAACTTGCTCCCAGGGACTGGAGAAAAGAAAAAAATTTAAAAAGGAAAAATAAGAAGGTTGGAATCCTTCAGTATTCAGTTAGTCGTCTTCTCCTTCGTCCTCCTCTCCCTCCTCGTCCACTTCGTCATCTTCATCCTCCTCACCCTCGTCCTCATCACCCTCCTCGTCGATGTCCTCCAGCCCTTCCTCCTCCTCCTCCTCCTCCTCTCCCCCTCAGCCTCCTTGTCATCCATGTCGGGAACCAGGTAGTACTGCAGTGGGTTGGGCCAAATGCCATCCTTGATGACTTCTAGCTCATCTGCACCTGCATCTGAGTGATCAGTGAACCAGGTAAAGAAGCTGTCGGGCTCTTCGTGCTGCCTCTTCCTACTGGCTTTATTCTGTGTTTGACTTAAACATTTCGTCAAGTCCTTTCCAAATTTCCATTTGATTTCAGTGGACTTTGAAGATGGATCACCACTTTCATTCAGATGAAATTCTTCGCAGAAAACTTTATTTTCGAAGTAAGGATTTTCATCAAAATAAAAATCTACTCTGTAACCTGATTTGATATCTTCAAATTCTGTCACTTCAGCTCTGGTCAAATAATGCAAAGCTTCCTTGTCTTCTTCCCCAAGCAGCGAGAACATTTGTGGATGGTTAACAAATGTTTTTACTGAAAAATTTGGGATTTTGGCGATCAATTCTGACCTCTTCTGAAAAAATGGTTGGCGGAGTTTGTTATATTTCTGTTCTACTTTCAATATTTCCTCACTGGCTTGTTCATTAAGTCTGTCTATTTCATTTTGTACTTCATCGATATGTTCAATTGCTTTTTTTTTTTTGCTTTTTCTTTTCTTTTTGAGACAGGGTCTCACTATGCAGTTCAGGCTGGCCTGGAGCTCACTTTGTAGCTCAGGCTGGTCTCGAACTCACAACAATCCTCCTGCCTCAGCCTCCCGAGTGCTGGGATTACAGGCACATGCCACCATGCTTCTTCTTGCTCTTTTTCTTCCTTGGGCAGGCCAGGCAAGGCCGTCTCTGGTCAGGTTTGGGGCCCGGAGACAGTTGGGCCTTCTTGGTCGGAGGGGTGAGCGAAGAATAGCGCTTGGGAGCCATGACTCAAGGAAGGCCCTGCTCCGGGCAGAGGTCGCTGCCGCCACCAGAAGCCACTCAGGAGCCTTAATATAGCTTTTAATATCCTTTGTACTTAATACAGGTTATAGAAGACATTAAAAATAGAAAAATGAGAAACACCAACTATATTTTTACTATGTAAAGAGATCACCAGTGTTTTGGTATCTTTCTTTCAGTATTGAGTTTTCTTAAACATGAGACACCCTGCCCCAGATGGTTCTAATATGCTTTCAACATTATACCCTATTTATTTACCAGAGTTTTATTAGCCATTTCCAAATGATAAACAAATATTTTTGATGGCTACACACATTAAGATTTAAGAATTCCTTCTTTGATGATATTGTTTCTACTCTGCTGAAATGGAAGTGTGTAAAGTTATATGCTTTGGGATCAGAAATATGTGGGTTTAAGTCCAGTTCTTATCATTAGTGTGATTTTAAGCCCATTATCTTTTTATCTACACCTCAGTTTTATCTACATCTCTGAGGTGGCAGATGTTTATGTAACTTGAGCAATGAGGTTCAAATATTGGATCCAAATTCACAAATATTCTGAACTTGAGCAAGTCACTAAAACAATTTTCCTCATATCTAAAATGTGGCAATGACAAAGACTAAGTCAGAAGGCTATTGTGATCTTTAGTTAAAACCATGCTAGATACACAATAACCACTTAATGAAATTTAGCTACAGTGTTCTTAAAGATGGTTGATTTTAAGGGTTGTTCCTTACTAAGGTGTTTAGCATTAAATACCAAAAAAAAAGTGTTGTTTGATATATATAGCAACATGTTGTTCACAAACATCAAAAAGAAAGAAGAATTTGTTCTACTGACTTGTAGACTGACTCACTGACCCAAGAGTATGTTCAGTAAAAATATACATAATTTGTGTCATGTTATTCTTTTTTTATTCTATCTTGAGCTATGAAGTTGTCTGGAATACTTCATCAACACAGCTCCTGGGTTCTGGCAGAGGATAAGAATCCATTGACATAATTCAACTAAAAAAACTGTGCTACATCAGGATATCCATAGAAAGAGAAGGCTTAGGGTTACAGTTATATATAAAGCTTGCCAAATGATGTGTACAAGCTTCAGGAAAAGAAAAAATTGTGTAAATATTTTAATACTAATTTATTGAGACACCCTGAGATCAATATGTTGCCTTTGATCTCCCGAATTACAGGAAGTGCTCAGAGTGTTGGCCATTAGCTTCCAGACATTTATGAGTGTGGCAAAGAGGTAAACTTGGTCCCTGAGCTTGCTGCACAACCAATTTGATCTTCTCTCAGAGATAGCAGTGTAATGGGATTTCTGGGTATATGACATTCTCTAGTGTCAGCATAACACCATCTGTTAAAAATGCTATTTTTCTTTTCTTGAAGTGTGTGTGCATTTTTTTTAGTGGATGCTGTATGTGTTTGGTGTGAAGAATCAGCTTGTGTTATTACAGAGGCTAGGAAGCCCAGTCTGCAAGTTTGAATCTGAAGGTCTGAGAATTCTGGCAGCCATTTGTTTGAATCATGTTTGAAACACTGGAGTGGCCAGTACTGATGCAGGAATAAGGCAGAGGATTTCTCCTCCCTTTACCTTTTATTCTATTTTGAGCCTCAATGAATTAAATGATACCCACATAATTTCAGGGAAGTCCATGTAACTTATTGAGCCCATTCTTCTAGTTAATTTTTTCTCATTCCTGAGAAAAAATATCTAAACTCAAAGTTAAAAAACAAAAGTTCTATGTAGCCCACAGTTTGTGGAGCTTACTGTCCACAGTCACCTAGATCCAAGGCAGGACGGCATGGCACAGGGGCAACGTTCTTGGCTGCATAGGGCACCAAAAGCAGCAAGAACAAAAATAGGGGGTAATATGCATCCTTCCTCCCTTCTATTATAATCAGACATTGGTCATGGTGTGGGTGTGGCACTGTTATGATTGGAGTCTAGTTGTCTTCCCAAAACCTCAGGCAGTCTAGAAGCAGGCTTCTAGAGTCTGTGATTACATCATGATCCAATGCAGAGATTATGGGTGTGAGTGCTACCTGGTCCACGGATGGGTAATCTGCTTACAAGGGAGGGAGAGAGCTTTGCTAGCTGGTGCAGCTGCTGCCCCTCCCTTTACTCTTCATTGTTTTCCACCACTATGAACATCTGCCCTCTGCCATGTGCCCCTCTGCCTTGGAGACAACTGAGTATGGAATGAAACTTCCATTAGCCATGAGCCAAATAAACCTGTCCTTCCTTAATTTTGGATGTTGAGCATTTCATTTCAGCAATGACAAAAAGTATCCAGACAAGCACTCTCATCATCTCCTTGCCCTCCTCTTGCACAGGCTCAGGATGTTTGCAAAGTGAGGATCCTGGCTCTCTGCTGAGTCACTTAGTTAAACTTCTACACTTCATAAACTGGAACAGTGAAACAACAATTGCAACATCCTGGACAGTAAACAGTCACTTGAAGGCATGTCCTCTACATTCCAATTGTAGAACTGCTGAGTTCCATAGTTTAATTTCTAAACTTCTCAAGTTGGCACAGTGTACCAACCATTACACCCATTTATTCAAATCCTAATCTCTATCAGAAGCACTCTCATTGTTGCATCCAGAGACAATGTTTAATCTGGGCACCCTTGGGCATGGTCAAGCTGACATATTAAGGTAACCCTCAGAGACCCCCAAAGAGATTGCATGCAGAGGAGTGCCCAGACCCGAGAGTGAAGAACAGCACACAACATCCAGAAATGAAGAACATGAAGGAACTCTTAACACTTAAGCAGGAGAGGAAACTGGAACCCAGTGAGAACTGGAGCTTGGAAACCTGTATTGGCAGACAAAAGCAGTGGTTACAGATGATGCAGCCATAGCTCAAGCCAAGCAGTAAATAGAGAAGAAATGTGCTGTCAAGGCTGAACTTTAACATTTGTAGAACATAAGATAAAACTACAATTGGATATTAACATTCCCTATGTATAAACATTTAAAAACAGTGAAAACTGCATCATGAGTCTGGGTGGGAGTGGTAGCACACTCTTATAATCCCAGGTGTGCTGAGGCAGGAGGAACACTGAAATTTCAAGTACACTATAAGTCATGAAGCCACAGAGTGAACTCCAGGCCAGTTTTATCTGCATAGTGAGACAAAATAAAACCAAACACACGCACACACACACACACACACACACACACACACACACACTGCATCAAAAAATATGTTCTATGCTTATATGTATTTTCAGATTTAGTTTGTGCAGATCCAGACTAGGTTCAACTTTAGAATTATGAGCTGTCTTGGTTTCATGAAGACTTGAGGATAAGGGTGGAGAAGATAGCTTAGTTGTGTAAGCAACTGCCTGGAAAGCTCAAGGTCTTGAGTTTGATCCTCTACATGGACCAAAAAAAAAAAAAAAAAAAGCAGAGGATAACTGTTTCTCTTTGCATGGCTCCACTGGTCACAGTGATTTCATTTCTGCATTCTCATCTTGTGATGTTTTAATTCAGCTTGTCACCTACTACTGGAGTCTATGGTGTATAGTGTCTATCATGGGCAATAGAAACAAATGCAAGGAGTAGGATATGACTCTCCTCAGGATAAGAGAAACCTGTCTTACTACTGGGCATGTTATTAATATTTGTTGACTATGAAGTACAAAAAAGGATAGCAGTTACTGAAGATCAACAGAACAATTTAGAGTCAACACTTTGTCATTCCATTTCTACTAAACTAGGAAGTATGATGAAGTTATACTTACTGCCACTTTAGAATTTTATACTTAAGAATGGCATATCAGACTCTTACTCTCTGCCATCCTTTTACTGAGAGAGGACCTACCTATTGCCTAGGCTGACCTCAAAGCTGTGGGCCTCCTGCCTCCACCTCCTGAGTGACTGGCAGTAAGGATGCACCACCACATCAGCCTCTCACTCCTCCTTGCTCTGTCCTCTCCCTTGGAAGCATTAAATAAGAGGCTCTGTCCACTGTCTGTTGAGCTGGAGCCAAGGTGCTCAAGTGCCTGGTATATGTTCAGTGAGGGTCCCTACCTGTGTATGTTCATTAAGAAGTAGAGTCCGGATGGATGCTGTGCATGTGAGAACCCCAGAGACCTTGGAGGTGATTGAATTAGATGCTTCTGATATCATGTCCCAGTGATAGAAGAATGATTATTTCATTAAAAATCTCCTTTAATTTCCTTTTCAAATTTTTTGTATTAGCAATTAGACAGTTTAGTTCACACTGACTTAGTGAAGAGCTAGACATTTCTAAACTGTACAGACTGAATGCCCTTAACGCAGAAAGTCCAAATCCAAGATGCTTCAAACCCCAGAACTGTCTCATCACTGACCTGGCACACTGCAGGCGAGAATCCTATGTGCTGCAATCCCAAGTGATACATTGTAGTCAAATGGCAGGTGTACTAAAAGCAACATAAAAATGATTTTCAGCCTATGTATTTTATTTGTTATGTTATGCACACTAAACCCAAATTATGCATTTAGAATTGGGATCATCCTCCAGCATATCCAGTATATACATGCCAGTGTTCTCAAATTTTAAAATATCAAAATTTAAAACAGTTCTATGCCCAAACATTTAGTTTAGGAGAGATGCAGCTTGTGCATGACCTGTGTTCATTATAATCTTCATGCAGAGAAGGCAGATCCCCAAACAGCCTGCCATCCCAAACCCCATCAAGGCCTTAATAATCGTCATTCTCATTTCTTTGTATCACTTTACCCTACTATTAATTTGAAGTAAAACGTTTGGAAAATTAAGTTTCTTTTTTATTTTTAAAGAATACAAAATAGTGATAGAAAAAAATTAGAGACAATACAATGTTTTACAAAACAAAGTAATAGTAATTCAACAATGGTTGCTGAATTAGATGATGCTATCTTCAAATTAGATGTTCATATTACCAGGGTATAATCATGTACGATTCATTTAAAGAAAATAAAACAAAACAAAACCTCTTTTTGATCTTATTTAATTGTAGGGTCAAGTCAAACTATGTACTTTTGTCCTGTTTCCAGCTGAAGGCAATTTTATGAATAATCATTATGAAAACAATTTAAGACTGCATAACAAAGACAAAAATTTCTATACATTAATCTGATGGCCTTACAATTAGCAAGAAGATATGATGTTTGCATAAAGAACTTGAAACAGTAAATAAAATTTGAAAAATACAATAAATACTGTGGGAGATAAAGAATCTTTTCAAAGGGGAGGAAAAGGACAGAGGAAAGAAGGGAAAAAGATGTATTTATGTATATATACAGAGTAGCTTGGATAATTGTGCTGTCGATTTCTGCTGGTCTATTGAAAGGAGAACTTTATGGTTGAATTTGTTTTTCTTTTAATTTCTTCTAAATTTTTTATTTTTTATTTTTAAAGACAATACAAAATGTTAAAAGAAAAATGAAAAGCATTAGAAACAATACTGAATTTCACTAAACAAAGTGATAGGAATTTGACAATGCTTGTATTACATAACAGCATCTTCAAATTAGTTGTTTAGATTGTCAGATATTACACATTCAAAATTAGAAAAAAAACAATTTTATATCAACTTTGCATACTTGGTAATCTAAATATCTAAGTTGAAGACATTATTCAATATAACATTATTGAATTGCATTGTTGAATTCCTGCTACTTTGTTTAGTGAAATTCTGTATTGTTCTAATAAGTTTTTAAAACTTTATTATTCTCTTAAAAAGGTTATATATTGCTTACATTTATGGTTCTCCTCGTGTTTCTTCTGGATGGCTCTGCTTCCATATTTTTTTTTTTTTTCAGAACTGGGGATTGAACTCAGACCTTTGTGCTTGCCAGGCAAATGCTTATATTATGGAGCCATTTCCCCAGCCCCTCTGCTTCCATATTTACGTGTGCATATTCTTGAGACAGAGCACAGCCTTCCTGCCCACCAAGCCAAGTCACATCAAACTCCTGTTCACAATGGAGGAGCTTCTGGATCCAAGGCAGATATAGCCAGCTCCCATTATACCTGATGAAAGGCAGTGCTGGACAGGATCTGACCAAGTCTGCTCACCCAACAAGAATTGGCACGCTTTGGAGGGCATGATCTTCCAATGCTTTTCAGGACATAAAATGACTCTTTTCTTTCCTTTTACCTTTACCAATTACACAGCTTCTAAGAATTAGGTCTAGCACTGTACAAGCATCCCTAAGATGCAGGCCTGGCATCTGAGGGAGATGGTGGCTGCTTCCTTAAGCTTTTCTTTTTGGCATCAGAATGTGAACCAAAGGAACACCATAAAGCTCACAGGCCTGCTGGAATTGTGGAATGGAGTATTCCTGATTCAACAGATGCTTCTAGCATCTGCGGTTTTACTACTCAGTGTCTTACAGTTATTGGAGAAAAGCTGTAATAGCCAATCAGGGAAGGACTATTGTACACCCAGGCAAGATTAGAGCTGTGGGAGTTGCTAGAGAAGAGCGCAAGAAGGAGGCATCAATGTCCTTTACTTTTTCAAGAAGTATTTCATGTGATCTTATTTGGTTCACCAAAAATCCTGGGAAATACCTATTGTGGATTTTTAAGTTTCTTTTTCATTAATTTATATCTCATACATAATGAATATCTATGTCATCAGGAATTGGTGCACATACATATGACTTCTTAATTATTTTCCTTCTCTTTCTTTTCTCTTTCTTCTGATCCCTCACCCCCAGAAGTTTTCCTATCTCCACAAAGTCAATTTCCTAGTTTTGTATCAGTTCTCCTTTATTTTGTCCTTGAAATTATTCATATTTTGGGTTTCTCATATAAGAGAAACCATGCATACTTAGCCTTCTGAAAATGATTTACTTCATTGAGCATTTCTTCAAAAAGTAGACCTACTGTGGCCAGGGGGATAGCTCATAGGTATAAGCCCTTAACTGGCAAGCGCAAGGAACAGAGTTGATCCCTGGCCCTAAATGCTATGTGGTTTCAGATCTGGACCCCTGAGGTGCTGTCTCAGCCCTAGATGCTGGAGCCAACCATGTGGCCCTGAAACTGAGTATGGTGGTGCATGCCTGTAACTGCAGCTTTCAAGAGGTTAAGAAAGGAAGATCTCTGCAAATTCAAGACCAGCCTGGAGGCTACAAAAAGTGAGCCCAAGGCAGGCCTGAAATGCATAGCAAGAGTCTGTCCCCAGAACTCCCCTCAAAAGTATTCCACCTCAGCGGACCTACTGGGAAGGAGGCCTGAGACCAGAAGAAGCCCACAGGCACGGAGGGCCAATTTCATACTGCTGGGCCCAACCAAGCCCAGAAGGAGGACCAGAACTATAGGAGCCTTCTCATGAAAAGGAGGTGGCAGCAGGTACCAGGGTGAGCTGGTCTGCCTGGAAGACTCTAGGTATATAAACAGAAGCCGCCCAGACAGAACTCAGGGGAACAAATTTAAATACTATTTCTCAATTTAAATCTGACTATGTATACAGCTATAATGTTTGCACCCGTGGTCTAAACTATAAACCCATTAATTACAAAAGTTTTTCAACTCCTATACAGCTTCTCTAACTGCAGTGGAACACCCATCTTTGAAAAAACAAAACAAAAAAGGGGGATTGTTGGGAACCACAGAGCTATGAAATCAATCAAATACGTGTAGGTCGGACTTGGCCTAGTGCCTAAAGCAAATAAGCTACCTCACTTCTGAGATGAACATCCTGTCTGGTAAAGGTTAGCTATTAGCAAAAAAAAAAAAGGTTAACTATCAATTGTTAGGCAACCTAGTGTCATGTGTTACTAACTCCACAGAAGTGTAAATAAAGTACCATTTTGTTGTGAAAAACAGAGAATATATATATATATATACATATATATATATATATATATATATGTATATGTATATATATGAGTTAGGATAGATATACAGCTACTTTCTCTCAGTTCATTGAGAATAAAGGTTGGTACTAATATTGTTTAGACAAGATATCATGTCTGCGTCTTATTCTCTAAATAACTACTATGAAGACAATATGGAATGCGTTAATTATTTTAACCATACTACTAACCTGTGTTGAAACTGTTTCATTGCTATTTTACCTTTTTTCACTAATATGAAAAAAATTATCAATTTCTAAATTTCACTATTATTAGTATTATTAATTGTTCTACTGTAAATGGGAAACCATATGTATCTTAACCACATGTTTTCCCTTGCATATTAATTTTGGGAGGTGCTTTGGTAGTAAATTCACCAAAGCTCTAGAGGACAGTGCCAAACAGAAAGCAATATCTCACTCTCTATTAAGCATTTCATAAGAAGACACTGATAAGAAAAAATAAAGGAGAACAGAAAAATGATGGAAACCTTGAATAAGCAATATAGGAAATAAATACAATGCATGAAGATGATTTAAAGAGATATACAAGAAACTATAAACTCAATCACAAGCTGGAAAAACCATTTCAATGAAAGTGAAGTTGGACTTTCAGAATTTGAAGACACCATCAGCTAGTGAAAACGTAAGGAAAGATCTTTTAAAAACAACTAAGATGCAGAAAATAATAATTTAACAGCTGAAAGATGATATAAAGATGAAGAACTTAAGATTAATATGCATCACTGAGAAAGAAGGAGGCGAATAAGTGCTTCCCTGGCAAGGCCAAGGGTTTGAGTTCAATCCTCAGTTCTGCAAAAAAAAAAAAAAAAAGAAGAAAATGCTCACTAACAAAGAAAAATCTAGGTCCTGATAGATTGATAGCTGAAATCTACAAGAAATTTAAATAAGACTTAATCCCAATATTCTCAAACTCTTCAGTGAAATTGAAAAGGAAGCAATTCTCCCAAAATCATTCCTGGAGGCAAGTATTATACTAGTACCAAAATCAGAGAAAGATTCAACCCAGAAAGAGATCTACAGGCCAGTCTCTCTCATGAAGATAGATCCAAAACTACTCAATAAAATCTTAGCAAATAGAATACAGCAAATCATTAAGAAGAGTATACACTATGACCAAGCAGAATTCATCCTAGGGATGCAAGGATGACTCAACATACACAAATATATTAATGTAATATGCTATATCAATAGAACCAAATCCAAAAACTATATGATCATCTCAAATGATGCAGAAAAGGCTTTTGACAAAGTCCAACACTTATCCATGATCAAAACCCTACAGAAGCCAGGCGTGGTGGCACAGGCCTGTAATCCCAGCACTTGGGAGGCTGAGGCAGGAGGATTGTTGTGAGTTTGAGACCAGCCTGAGCTACAAAGTGAGCTTAAGGCCAGCCTGAACTGCATAGTGAGACCCTGTCTCAAAAAGACAAAAAAAAAAAAAAAAAAAAAAACAGAAACACTAAATATTCTGGAAGAGAAAGTATATGGAAATCCTGAATACACAGGAGCAAGCAGCCAGTCATGAACAAAATCAAATTGCGTGGGAAATCTTTCAAAGAAGCAACAACTGGGACTTCCTCTTATTGAGGAGTTTCTGCACAACGAAGGAACTACAAACAGAGTAAAAAGACAACCCACAAATTTGGAAAACTCTTAACTACTCAGAAAAAGGTCTTCTATACATAATATATAAAGAACAAACAAAAATTAGGGTCCCACAATTTAAAGATTCAGTCTAAAACTGGGTATGTCAAATGAATATTCATTTCTCAGAGGAAGAAATACAAGAGGCAAATAAATTCCTGAAAAAAATGCTCTGCATCACTGGCTATTCGAGATATGCAAATTGACACAACACTGAGATACCATCTCACCCCACAAAGAATGGCTATTGTAAGGAAATCAACTAATAATAAATGCTGTAGAGGTTGTGGAGTAAAAGGAACCCTTCTCCATGGAAGGTGGTAATGTAGACTGACACAAACACTATGTAAATCAGTGTGGAAACTTCTAAAAACATCTAGGACTGGAAATCCCATTCAATCAAGCTGTTCCCCTTCTAGTGTATTCCAAGAACATCTGAAAACATCATACCACAATGATATACGTGCACCCATGTGCAGCACAATTTGTCCTAGCAAAATTTTAAGATCAACTGAAATGCCCATCATCCAAGGAATGTATGAAAAAGATGTATTTTTATACAATCAAGTATTACTCAGCTGTAAAGAATGACAAACTTGAAGCCTTCATAGATAAGTGGATGCAACTAGAGGCTGTACTCATAAATGAAATAAATCCGATCCACATGTGTGAATATCATATTGTCTCTCCAGTGTAAGAACATGATAGAAGAAATAAAACCTGAAATGTGTAACAGACATAGCAAAATAGAAACAGAATTTAAGGATTAAACAAAGAAGAGGAGAGAAAGTTGAAAAGAGAAGAAAAAGGTAGGGGAAAAACATGCAAGTATATATCCAGGGTTGCTGAGGTGATTGCACTAAAAATCTCCATCAGTTTTTTGAAAATAGCACTAATGTGTAGAACTTTCACCTCTACTAACTCTGTGTGCTGATATCTGCAACCCAAGCAAATACATTGAGGACAACAATGTGTAATTCAGCAGCTATACTTGAATATCTGTCATCTTGGCCTTCTAAATGTGTACCATTTCTAATGTCATATCATATCAATTATTACAATACTCTCTTTAAAACAATTTTTAAGAAAAAGATAACAAAAGAGAGAAGAACAAAAATTTAAGGTTTCTTGAAAGCAAGTGATAACATGCAACTATATGCCCAGTCTTACACAACTATATCTGTTAATCTGAGCAACAGGTTTGATGATAAAAATAGATAATATAGTAACCATTTTAATCAGCAATTGTTGGCTTGGAAATCTGTAACATAGTCTGATCTAGAGCCTGAACACCCTGTAGACCTTTCCCTAAAATACAGAAAAAAGTAAAATAAAATAAAAAATAAAGCCAGAAGTGAAACTCTGTAACATATGTATTGGTGTATGTTGCCCTGTTTCTGTCTTTGTTTCTGATTTTTCTTCTTGCTTTCGTTTTTAAGTTTTAAAATAAAATAAAATAAAACCAAAAAAGTAAATTGATTTTCCTATAAATGACTCAAATTTATGCTTCTTTATGTTTATGTAGTATTCTGTTAAATGTATATACCATACTTCCTTTACCCATTCATATATTGATGTGCTTATAGGCTACTAAATAGTAAAATTTAGCTATTTTGAGTTTCACTGCTAAAAACATGAGAAACTGAAAATATAAATAAAGGGCAAAATGAAAGACAGATAAATGAGAAAAAGGGAGATAGATTTTTTTTTTCAAGAAGGAAGAGGGCAAAGACATGGAAGGAAGGATGAAGGAGGTGCAGGTAAGGGGATGTGAAGGAATTAAGATGTGTCATGTGCATGCACCAGCTTTCCTCGAGGAATGTAATCATCATGTAATACAAACATCTGCTGATGAAAATTTTAAAAAAGAAATTTCAAAAACAGTAAACAAAGCAAAACTGTGTGTCATTGTAACACGTAACTTTAACTCTATCAGAAAGATTCCTGGAAGTAGTACAGAGGGGTCAAATGAAATTTCTATTGCTTAAAAAAAATTAATTTCATTTTGAAAAGTAAAAAACAGAAGCAAAAACAAACAGAAAACATTGACTGAAAAAAGGTAGCACCCAATACATATGCTACAGATTTTCTAAACAGGAACAGTTAATTAACAATGGCTGCTATATTAACTATTCCTACCATCCAGTCTGCTGCTCAGATTAGCAGATATAGTTATGCAGGATTGGACAAATAACTGCAGGTTAATGCTTGCTTTCAAGAAATCTTAATTGTTTTCCTGATCTTTTCAAAAATTTACTTTAAAGCAAATATGATAATTGATAGGATAATAGAAACAGTACACTTTAGAAGGCCAGGATGAGAGGTATTCAACCATGGTTTTTGTATTACACATTTTTGTCCTTGATGTAGTTGCTCAGATCACGGATATCAGTATATGGAGTTGGTCAACATGAAAATTTTGAACTTTAACTACTCTTTTCAAAAAATGTATGAAAATTGCAAGTACATATAATTTCATGATCTTACTCTATCCCCCTTTTCCTACCTTTTCTGCTTTCTCTCATCTTCATTGTTTAATTCTTAAATTAAGTTTCTTTCTATTTTACTATATCTATTATATTTTTCAGGTTTTATTTATTCTTTCAGGTTCTTACACTAGGGAGACAATATAATATTTACATACATGGCTCTGATTTATTTCACTTATGAGTATAGACTCTAGTTGTATCCACTTATAAAGGCTTCAAGTTTGTCTTTGTACACCATTGAATCTTCAGATTTATTTTCATGTTGTTTATACTTGGTTCCATCCCCACCAACAATGTACAAGTGTTCCTTTCCCCCTTACGTACTTTATTTTTTTATTACTATAAACAGAATTTTATTTATCTCATTTGAATA
>PVKA01041443.1:0-18078 GCA_004027165.1 Ctenomys sociabilis | reverse complement strand
AAAAAAAAAAAAAAAAAAAAAAAAAAAAAAAAAAAAAAAAAAAAAAAAAAAAAAAAAAAAAAAAAAAAAAAAAAAAAAAAAAAAAATCAAGCCAATCCAGAAATGGGTATCCAAGATGAACACACACTTCTCAGAGGATAAAATTAAAGAAGCAAATAAATATATGAAAAAATGTTCCACATCACTAGCCATCCGTGAAGCGCAAATTAAAACAACACTGAGATACCATCTCACCCCAGAAAGAATGGCCATCATAAACAAATCAACTAACAACAAATGTTGGAGAGGCTGTGGGGGAAAAGGAACCCTCCTTCACTGCTGGTGAGGGCCGAGAAGATGGCTCAGTGGAAAAAGTGCTTCATTGGCAAGCACAAGCACCTGAGTTCAATCCCTGGTTCCATAAACAAAAAAAAAAAAAAAAAAACTCCACTGCTGTTGGGAATGTAGACTGGTGCAACTATTATGGAAATCAGTGTGGAGAGTCCTCAAAAAAGTAGGACTGGAAATCCCATTCAAACCAGCAATCCTCCCACTGGGAATTTTTCCAGAGGAACTAAAAATATCATATCATATTGACATATGTGTACCTATGTTTATAGCAGCACAATTTGTGATAGTCAAATCTTTGAAACAACCAAGATATCCGTCACCTGAAGAATGGATGAAAAAGATGTGGTATTGTTATACAATGGAGTATTACTCAGCTACAAAGAATGATAAACTCGGAGCCTTCATATGTAAGTAAGTGGATGCCACTTGAAGATATACTCATAAGTGAAATAAACCAGACCCACATGTGTAAATACCATATAGTCTCCCTAGTATAAGAACTCAAAAGAAATACAAATAGAAAGGTAGAACACAATTAAAAAGAAAGCAAGAACTTGAGGATTAGACGACTAAAAGAGGGCAAAGAGAAAAGCTAGGAAACATGACAGAGGCAAAGCCCTACATTTATACATACAAAATGGGCAAGGCAATGATCCTGAGAACTATCAGCAGGTTGTTGAAACTAGCAGTTACTTGGTGGGATTCTCACCCTGACTAACTATATATGCTGATACTTGTGAACTGAGCGACTACACCAAAGATACCAAAGTGTAATAGTGGGGTTATGCTTGGAATGCCTGTCATTTTAATCTTCTAAATATATACTGCTTTTCATGACATACCAATTATATCCAGACTGTATCTCAAGTAAGTGTTTTTTTGTTTTGTTTTTTTTCCATAATTTTACTGAAGAACAAATAGCAATGAGACAGTTTCAAATGAAATTAGTAGAGCACATTCAATAATTAATACATTGCATATTGTCTTCATAGTGGTTATTTGTTGTACAAGGTACATACATGATATTCTATTTACAAACACTATTAGGGCAGATGCCTGTATTCACTGAATTAAGGGAATGTAGCTGTATAACTATCTTTTTTTTAAAGCTGAATTATAGTATAGTTTCAATAATTAATACTTTTTACATTGTTATCTTCCTAGTGGTTATTCATAGTACAAGAAACAGAAAGGATATACTGTCCAAACACTATTAGTGCAAATCTTTCTTCTCATAGAATTATACGAAAGTACTGCATAGTTATCCTAACTGTATTGTATATACAAACAGAATGGTCCTTCCTTTGTATCCCTTTTTTGTTTAGCCCTGTCAGAGATGGGTATTCTCTTGTCACTCAATTATTATAGGTGCTTGAATTCATCAAAACAACACAGTCCAGCAGTCCACAATAGTGGTGGGTTATCCGAAGAAGTTGTTGACTAGACCCATTTACAGCTCAGAATATTATTATGGCTTTATTTTATATACCTCATTTTTATACTTTTCTGCTGGATGGTTAAGATCGAGATAAAGCAAGATCTATATAACAAGAAATGTAACTTTTGTATCTGATGAGGTCAGTCAAGTCCCCTCGGGGTTTATCCTGTAATCCTGTACCTCACTTTGTAGATCCTTAGTCAACGTCAGCCATGTGGATAGGTCACAGGCATTGCTTGACCAATTTGCTCTCTGTGAAAGCCTGAGAGAAAACTTTCTCTCCATGTGACTCTCCTTAGGCACACTATAGATCATCAAGCAATTGGTCAAGCAATGGCTGTGACTCATCCACAAGGCTGACACTGACAAAGGATCTACAAAGTGTGGTACAGGGTTTCGGGATACTTCCCAAGGGGACTTTACTGACCTTGTCAGATACAAAAGTTACATTTCTTGTTATATAGGTCTTGCTTTATCTCAGTCTTAACCATCCAGCAGAAAAGTATAGAAACAATGTATAAAAAGTGAAGCCATGTTAATATGCTCTGTGAAAGGCTCAAGTCATCAGATTCAGACATTGCCAATACTGTGGATAACCCACTACTATTGTGGATTACTGTACTACATTGGAATTGTTTCCTGAATTCATGCACCTACAATATTTGGATGACAATGGAATACCCATCTCTGACAAAAGAAGAAAAAAAGGTGATATAAATGAAGATCCATTTTATATCTGCATATAAAAAATAGTTAAGATAGATATATAGCTACTTTCTCTTCATTCAGTAAGAAGAAAGATTTGTACTAACAGTGTTTGGACAGGATATCACATCTGCATCCTGTGCTATGAATGACTAGTACAGTGTGGATACACTTTTTTTTGGCGGAACTAGGGAATGAACTCAGGCCCTTGTGCATGCCAGGGAAGCATTTATTCCATTGAGCCATCTCCCCAGCCCTTGAATGACTACCACAAAGACAACAATATGCAATGCATTTATTGTTGTAAATCTCCTACCAACCTGTTTTTTGTCTTTTTCTTTTGTTTTTTTTTTTTTTTTTTTTTGTGGAACCAGGGATTGAACTCAGGCCCTTGTGCTTGCCAGGGAAGAACTTATTCCACTGAGCCATCTCCCCAGCCCCTTACCAACCTGTTTTGAAGCTGTCTGATTACAATTTTTTTCTCAATAAAATTTAAAAAAAAAAAAGGATAGGGAAAATAAAAAGTTATAGGCTGATGGAAATGATACAGTAAAGGTAATTTCGTTTGTTTGTTTGTTTGTGAGACAGACTTTGCCCTATAGTTCAGTCTGGCTTCAAACTTGTGGTAATACTCCTGCTTCAGCTTTTAGAATGCTGGGACTACCCACACACACACTGCCAGATCTAGCAAAAAAGGAAACACTATGTAGAAAAGAATGATGCCTCTGCTAGGCAGAAATGGACTGCCATGCAGAAATCCAGGATCTCCCTGCACATGAAAGCATAGACAATAGTTTCTCTACTGTCACCATACCTGTATTGAAACAACTACATGCTGGTTGTAGCTATAGATGTTGGGGGTAGACTGACATAGAGAGCTCTGGAGTGTTAGCCTCCCAAATGCTAAGATTACAAGCATGTAGCACCGTTCCTGGCCAGAATTACAATTCTGACATTGTGTTACCATTGATTGTAATCCTTTTAAAATCATGTGTTAGTTTGGGCAATGTATTGATCTGTATTTTTTGTTTCATTTTAGGAATTTTTTTTTTCCACAGCTACTTCTTTCTTACTTTTAGAAATGTTGGAAATGAAAGGCATCATCATTCTGTAGCTTCTGGGAGGCTGAGGTAGGAGGATTACAACACTGATATACCAGTTCAATATAGTCTGAACTACACAAGACCCTGTCTGAAAAACTAACAAATAAACCAAAAGAGGATTAAAGTTTGAGCTCATCCAGGCCAACACCTGGGAATGTTCTAGGTTCAATGTGAAGGCTCTAGGTTTAGTCCTTAGGACTAACCGAAAAAAAAAAAGTCTAATTCAGGAAAATGCTCCGAGAACAAGCATTTTCACTCTCATTGTATAGTCTGAGAAACTGAGGCCCCAATTTAGCTTATTCTCAGATCAAACAATTTTCTAGGGCTGAGGTAACAATCGAAATTTAGGTATCCTAATTTACATCCAGTATTCTGCTATACTATTACCATTCAAGAGCACAGAGGGGAAAAATTTTTTTGTTTTTTTGAGACAAGGCTTCATTACGTAATTCAGGCTGGCCTTGCACTCACGGTGTAGCCTAGACTAGCCTAGAACTGGAGATGATCCTCCTGCCTCAGCTGAGTGCTGAGATTACAGGTGTCTGCCATCATGCTTAACTAAACAAAAGTTCCCAAGAACAAAAAAATAAAAAGAAGCCTAATCTGTGGCAGTCTATAACTGTCACTAGCTAACATGGCAGACACCTCTTAAGCCCCAGCTTCACCCAGTTATTAGGGGCCGCTGAGGCAAGAGTCAAACTCAAGGTCAGAGTTGACAATTCAGCAACTGTCTCAAAAAAATGCCATGGAGATTTATTTGTCAACCTCCGCTGTAGCCAGTGACAAAGCTGCAGTCAGAGGCAGAGGCAGAATGTACCCAAGGGCTTCTAGAAGTTTCCTTTCCTGATAATGAGACACAACACAGTAACAAAACCCTTTTCCCCTACTTCTGTCTGAGGTTAGAATAATCATCTTGGTACCATGCAGTATCATCTTCTACAACAAAAATCCAATGTGCTGAGAATGGTTTACTACACAGAAACTAAAAGTCTGGGTCTTTGATGGCCTTGTACAGCTAAACCAATACCAGTGCCTGTTAGACTGCTTGTGAGACAAAACAAATGCTGATTCAAGATGCTGTCAGACTTTCTCTTAACTTATACAATCAGCCTTCCCCAAAATTTTAGAATACAAATGGATATTAACTTTTAAAAGCTCCTGGGCCAGGGATATAGCTCAGCAGGATAAGTGCCTGCCTGGCAAGCACAAGGTTCCAAGTTCAATACCTAGTATTATAAAAATAAGAAGTAATTAAAAGATTCCTGACATGAGTCAAATATAGATTAAATACAATAAGGTATGAAAAGAATTTGGAGAAAGATAGGAATAACAGTGTTCACTCTCTGAATCCCCATAAAATATACAGAACTGTGTAGTTAAAAACAAAAGCTATATACTAGTTATAACAAAACTAGGTGATAAGTTATTCCCATAAATCTAAATTGCAAGCAGATGTGGATAAACCACACTCAGTAATAAGCCCTTCAAGGTAGCACCATTTGTATAAAAGAAATGAAGATGGCATGTAGAAATCTGAGAAAAGACCCCAAAAGAGCCAATAAGAAGTCATTAGAAAGTACGAAGTAAAGAGTCAGTCAAAATAGCTCAGCGGATTAAATCACCTGCAAGCAGGCACATGGCTGGGGGTTCGATCTCCAGGCCTGCCATGCTGGCCCCACCCCGGGGGCACACTGAGATGGCAACTGAGACTGAGCATGGTGCCTGTAATCCCAGCTCCTGGGAGGCTGTAAACAGGCAGATGAATCTGTTCTAGCAGTGAGACCCTGAATACCCTGTAGACCTTCCCTAAACAAATACAAAAAAAAAAAAAAAAAGTACAGAGTAGGGCCAGGCATGGTGGCACATGCCTGTAATCCCAGCACTTCAGAGGCTAAAATAGGAGGGTAGTTGCGAATTTAAGACTAGCCTGGGCTACAAAGTGAGCTCAAAGCCAGTCTGACCAGTACAGCGGATGCTGTCTCAAAAACAATAATGGTAATAATAAAAATAAAGCACACAGTGAGCCACTGTTGGTAAGCAGAACTGGCAATGCAGAATGAACTGAACAGCAGGTTAAGATGCTTATACTAATGTTCATCAGATTTACTAGGCATAGTGATGCACACTTGTAACCCCAGCCCTTGTCAAGCTGAGGCAGGATGATCACTGTATGAGGCCAGCCTGAGCTACATAGTGAGACCTTTTTTGTTCAGTGACACCAGTCACTGATACACTAGGGTTCTGTCTCCTCAGGTACCAAGGCTCACACAAGAACTGAAAGCAGCTAGCAGTCCAACTTTTGTAGTCTCATAACCAAATTTCAAGATACTCTTTTTTTTTTTTTTTTTTTTTTTGTCTTTTTGAGACAGGGTCTCGCTATGCAGTTCAGGCTGGCTTTAAGCTCACTTTGTAGCTCAGGCTGGTCTCGAACTCACAACAATCCTCCTGCCTCAGCCTCCCGAGTGCTGGGATTACAGGCATGCGCCACCATGCCCGGCCCTCAAGATACTCTTGTAGGATAGGACTTTGCACAGTAGAGAAATACCTGCAAATAGAAAACAAATTGAACAAACAAGGGACAAAGAAACAGTAAAAGAGAAGATCCTGACGTTTTCTCATTGCTGACACAAAATATGTGACACACAAAGTTGAAGGAGAAAAGGTTTATTTAGGTCACAGTTTGTAGATGTTTCAGCCATCATCAGTTGGCAGAAGGGTATCACAGAGGAGAAACAGTTCATGACAGACAGAACGCAGCAAAAGCATCCAAGCAGCCAGAAGCAACTGACGAATGATGAGTGACAAATGACAATAGCAGTTTCTGTGCCTTTATATTCTAACTGGGCAAGTAGCTCACACACAGAACTGTGCCAACACAACCAGTGGACTAATTTAGTAATCACATACCCTTAATCTCAGCACCACACATTCTAGATCCAGCCACCTCTGAAAAAATCCTATCTATGATTGCATGAGGCTTTAGGGGGACATCTAGACACAAGCCTTAACACTGAACAAGTGTGACAGGGGATCGAATCAAGATATTTGTTATGGCTTATGTCAAGTTGTCCCCCAAAGCCTCATGCAATCATGGGACAGCTTCTGGAGTTTGTGATTAATTCCTGATCCAAAGCTGTGATTGCAGGGGCTGGGGAGATGGCTCAGTAGAATAAGCGCTTCCCTGCAAAGGCCTGAGTTCAATCCCTGGTTAAAAAAAAAAAAAGCTGTGATTGCAGGTCTTAGTTCTACACCCTGGCCCTGAGTTGGGTAATCTGCATTACAATGTAAGGTGTAGAGAGAGGCTTGCTAGCTACAGAGCTGTTGCCCTATCCTTTGCTCTTTGATGTTACTATCAACTGCCGCCCTCTGCCATGTGCCACTCTGCCTTGGAGCCAGCTGAATATGGACTGAAATCTCCACTAACTGTGAGTTAAATAAACCTTTCCTTCCTTAATTTGTGGTGTTGGCTATTTTATCCCAGCAACAAGAGAAGAGTAACTGAGACAATATCTCATACAATAGGAAGCCACATACATATATTTACATATGCATACATATATACACATGAGGGTTATTTTTGTTTTGGTTTCTTTTGTTGTCCCAGGCTGGCCTAGAACTCACAGTGTTCCTCCTGCCTCAGTTTCCCAAGTACTGGGATTTTAGGTTCATATCACCATACCTGGTAAGCCCCTCCCCTCATTTTTGAACCTTAAACACAAACAACAGAAGAGGAATCTCTGTGAAATCAGGAAAGCTTAACTGAACCTTGCCTGATCCTAAAAGTTCAATGGAACTAATTTTATATCAAGTGCATAGAGAAATACAGGGATTGAACTCAGGATCTTGTACTTACCAGGTAGTCATTTATGCCACTGAGCAGTCTCTCCAACCAGAGAAATATTTGAGGTCAAACATGGACAGAATATTTTCCGAGAAAAAGAAGATTAGCTAACAATGTACAAAAAGAAAAAGAAGATTAGCTGAGAGTGGTGGCATAGGCTGTACTTCCAGCACTCAGGAGGCTGAGGTAGGATGACTGCTGTGAATTCAAGGCCAATCTGAACTACAATGAGGTTCAAGACCAGCCTTGTTTACAGAACAAGACCCTCTCCCACAAAACAAAAAATGAACAAACCAAACGGGGAAGGGAGAGGAGGAGAGATCAAGATTAAGGAGCAGAATAACATCTATACAGACAAAAAGTGTATACCAGAAAAGTGAGGCCAGACAACAAAAAAAAATGTAACCTACTATCTCCAAATAAGCAATAAACAATAAATCCTCATCAACACACAAGACTCTCCTAAAAACTAAGCCACAGGGGCTGAGGAGATAGCTCAGAGGCATAAGCACAAGGACCAGAGTTTGATCCCTGGCCCATGCTGTGCCATCTCCAGGCACAGCCCAGGAACTGAGTATGGTGGCGCATGCCTGTAATCCCAACACTTGGGAGGTTGAGACAGGAGGATCTCTGAAAGTTCAAGACCAGCCTGGGGGCTACAAAAGTGAGCACAAAGTCAGCCTGAACTGCATAGCAAGACTCTGTCAATAAATAAATACTAAGCCAAAGAATGAATTCCAGAGAACAAAAAGTAGATAATCAGTTTATTAATATCTTTCTTTTTTGCCACTGGGAATCAGGAACTCACACATACCAGGCAGGCACTGTGCTGAGCCATAGCCCTGACCCCACATGAACAATTTATAAATGGCAGCTATGAGACAATGAAATGTCTCTACCGTGTGTGTGTTGGGGGCAGCTTAAAATTCTATAGCCACTGAAAATATCTGTAGAGAGCTGTGAATAGCCGTGCCTGAAAGATGGTGTTGGCTTCTGCCTTCCACCCCCGCCTGGGGGTGAGTGCTCTCCATAACAAACAGCTTACTGTGGAGAGCTACACACAGCCGCACCTTAAAGACAGCGCTGGCTTCCGCCTTCCACCCCCACCTGGGGGTGAGTGCTCTCCGTAGCAAACGACTTCTCATTTGGCTAAGGCTAAGACTATGGCGTTGCTTCCGCGTACCTGGACCTATCGGCTGTGCCCACGTAGCACTCCGGGGTTGGACGCCCACTGGTTTAAAGCCATGAGCGGGCTTCCCCTCGGGGAGGCGGGAGGCTAGCTAGCAGGCAAAAGAAGATTGTATAGGGGTCCTGAATAAACCGCAGAAAGAAGAGCTGGGTGTCGCGTCTTCCTTGCTGGCGAGGTTGCGCGCGACAAATATCCTTTCAAAATTAAAGTGGTAAAATAACATTTTTATACAGACAAAATCTAATCACTAGCAGACCTACCCCTAGCGAAAATACTAAGAAATGTTACAATCATAAAAAAACAAAAAAGCACCACAAATAAAAACCTGGAGAGGCAGGAACAAAAAAAGAGGAACCGAAAGGGTAATTAAATGAATAAATCTACGTGAACATTGTACAAAAAGAAAATAACATTTTGTAGACTTAAAAATATACATAAAATTTTCTTCTTACTTTCTTATAGGGCATTGGTCTGTTTTATGAAATCTTTTCTATAAAATAACAAAACGATAGTTATGTTTGTAGCTATATCTACATATTACATTCTTCAGGACAATAAGAGTATATAACTCCTCAACTCAACGGAGTTTTAAAAAAGAGAAAATAATCACAAATTATTTAATTTTTGGCAAACTAGTCACTTGGGAGCAAGTCTCTCAGACACTAAGAAAAGCAGGACCAAAGAAATTATTCTTCTCAGCCAGGCATGGTGGCGCATGCCTGTAATCCCAGCACTCGGGAGGCTAAGGCAGGAGGATTGTTGTGAGTTCGAGACCAGCCTAAGCTACAAAGTGAGCTTAAGGCCAGCCTGAACTGCATAGTGAGACCCTGTCTCAAAAAGACAAAAAAAAAAAAAAAAAGAAATTATTCTTCTCAATGCTGGGCACTAAATACAAGATTTCACCACTGAGCTACACCACCACACCCTATAAATTTATCTGAGAGACTGAGAGCTAGCAAGGCTCTGCAGCACAGGGTCAAGGCCTAGGAAGAGACAGCAAATCAAAGAAGGGAGGGATGTCTGACCCCTGTAGCTAAAATGGACTGACACCACTGCAGCAAGTCACTGCAGACACACAAAAAAGGATATTATGAAGCTAAGAGGGTGGTACATGCTTGTAATCCCAGCACTCTGAAAATCAAAGACAGGAGGATCACTAGTTCAAGCCTAGCATGGACAATTTAGCAACTCAGTGAAACCCAGTGCTGTTGTTTTTTCCTTTTCTTTTCTATATTTAGGACAGGGTCTACAGAGTCTCACTATAGACAGGACTCGTGATTCTCCTGTTTTCAGTCTTCCAAGTGCTAGGATTACAGGCATGCACCACCACACCCAGTCTCAATCACCATCTTAGTGCCCCAGGGGTGAGGCCTCCATAGCACTGCGCTCTGCCTAAGCAAGCGCTTTTAGTCCGCTTGGCTATCGGGCCATCCTGTGAAACCCAGTCTTTAAAAATAAAAATGGTCTAGGATACAGCTCAGTGCAAAAGCCCTGGGTTTAATCTTAAGAAAAAGGGGTGGGGGTGGGGTCAACAACAGCACAACAGCTCAAAAAAGGCATACAAAGCAAAGATTTTAGAGCTAGAATAAAGGTCAGCAGTAGAGTTCTTGACTACCAAGTGAGAGGCAGGGGGTTCAATATCTAAAACCGCAAAAAGAGTTTCATAAAACAGAAACCAACGAGAATTACAAAAAGGACAAGTGTAGAAGAGGAGATGGTAAACAGAAAGGGAAGAACTTCCCACTACATTTCAGTTTTTCAAGAGCTATCAATCCTCCCTCCAAAACACAGCCTGCATGGGACTCACTGCTGCATGTTCAGTGATCCTCATACCTGGTATTCTCTCCTCTGCCAAGCACTTCAAAGCAGTTGTAACCAAAAAGTGCAGCAGTGGGGAATGGTGGTCTACACAAAGTAGAGCATTAAAAAAAATCACATATACATGAGCATAAAGTATAGAATGTGGCAGAGAGATAAGCTCCTCACTAAAATTCACTTTTTTTTTTTTTTTTTTTTTTTTTTTTTTTTTTTGGCGGAACCGGGGACTGAATTCAGACCCTTGCACCAAGTGCTTATTCTGCTAAGCCATTTTCCCAACCCCTAAATTTCACTCTTTTTGCCAATGCTAATCACTAATGCCCTGAATGAGCTCATTTACTTGTAGGGAATCCTTTTTTCTCCTGAGAGGCTTTAACTCTCCAGGTTTACTTACACATGATTCCCTTATACCCTAATCTGTTCAACAAATAGTCATGAAACCACCACCATATTACTATAACTGAATTTTGTGCTATAACTATGGAAAACTATTAGGTTCTCTTATGCTTCCTATTATCTACACTAAGTAATGTGTTCTCCCCCTCTGCTCAAGGATGTTTAGTAACAAGTAACTGGCTCCTTCCACTCCCTAATCTAATTCATGCAATCATAGTCTGCTTGGAAAAAAAAAAATCATGGTCAGCTTAAGATGTGTCTTGTAAAAACAGCTTGCTCAACAAACCTCTACACAGGCAAGTTGGGCAAGTTGCACATATTGCTGAACTGTGAAAGACCCCTTAGTCATGTGATTTTTTTGCCTTAAAAACTTCTTGCTGCCCAGGCTAGGGGGCGATCAGTCTTCTCCTATGTAAGAACTGACTGATGGCCCTGAGCTCAATAAATAAAGGCTCAAATTCCAATTTGGCTTCTGATCTGGTTCCTATGCTAAGTGACCCATAACATTTATATGGTTATATATAAGTACTGTTCACACCTGAAGGAGGCTGGAAGGATAAGAGGAGAAATGTAATAACACAAGCCACAATAAAGGTTACACAAATGTTTAAAACAATAACCCAGAATAAGATCAGAAAAAAACTGGCATTCTGGGCTAATACTACCTGGCTTTAGAAGGAAAAACTCTTCCAAAAGTCATTTGAATCCACAAATACAAGAATTTTCTAGCCACACATCTGAAAGAAGGAAAGAAAAGATAAACATACATTGAACTCCACTTGGCTTACATAACTTTTCTAGAAAGGACAGGGAACTTTTTAAAGTCCCAGGGGAAGGCATATTAGTATGAGTAAAAAGTGATACAACTAATCTTGCACCAAATAAAGGAGAGGGAGGGGCAGATTTATAAAGCCCAAATCAAACAGATTACTTTGTTATTGAGACTAGGTCTCACTTTATAGTTCAGCCAGATTGGCCTTGAACGTACTTTGTAACCCAAGCTGGCCTTAAACTCCCAGTCCTCCTGCCTTAACTTCTTGGGTGCTGGGATTACAGATATGCACTGCCATGTTCAACTTCAAGTAGTTAAGATTACTTTCTTTTTTAAAAAATGTATACAGGGTCTTATTACACAGATCAGACTCTTAGTGATCCTCCTGTTTTCAGTCTTCCAAGCACTGGGATTATAGGAGCACACCACCATGCCCAGTCTTAGTCACTGTCTCAGTGTGTCCCCAGGGAAGGGCTGGCATGGCATGCCGGGGATTGAACTCTGGCTGCTAAGCCTGCCCAAACAGGCGCTTTAGTCCACTGAGCTATCTGACTGGCCCTTCAATTACATTACTTCCTAAAAACATTTTCAGGGAAGGCCAGATAGCTCTGTGGGTTAAAACGCCTGCTTAGGTAAATGCAGGAACTGGGGGTTTAATCCCTGGCATGCCATGCTGGCCCCACCTCCAGAGCATGCTGAGCCACGACTGAGACTGGGCACTGTGGTGCGATGGCATGTGCCTGTAACCCCATTGTTTGGGAGGCTGAAAACAGGAGGATCAGAACGAGTCTGATCTGTGTAATGAAACCCTATAGACCCTTTACAAAATAAATAAAAACATTTTTAATATAAAGGTTTTTTGTTTTTTATTTTGTCTTTTTGAGACAGGGTCTCAGTGCAGTTCAGGCTGGCCTTTAACTCACTTTATAGCTCAGGCTGGTCTCGAACTCACAACAATCCTCCTGCCTCAGCCTCCCAAGTGCTGGGATTATAGGTTATGTGCCACCATGCCTGGCCCTTAAAAGGTATTTTTTTTTTCACTGAAGATTTAAGATTTGAGGAAAAGTAAGTCCACTGCTGGGCATGATGGTGCAGGCCTGTAATCCCAGCACTTGGGAGGCTGAGGCATGAGGATTGTTGGTGAGTTCAAGATCAAAAGTGAGCTTAAGGCCAGCCTGAACTGCAGTGAGACTCTGTCTCAAAAAAAGACAAAAAAAGAAAAGTCCATGATAGATGTTTTGTTCAAATTATCCTTTCTGCCTAAAGTTGCTAACAAATGTTCACTTAACCCAGATCTTTCTCAAATCCAAAGAACATAAAACGATCTGTACTCAGCACTCTGTTCATACCCCTTATATGATGTTATGACAGCAGAACACAGTTATTCCCTTCATAATGGGAATGACTCAGTGCAGGAACCATGTCCAATAGCATCCCCAGGACTTAGCACAGTTCCTAGTATACACATATACACATAAACACACGCATGTATACACACACACACACACACACACACATGGATTTATTGAACCAATCTTTGGACTCAGCTGGGAATAATCTTCCTCATCCTTTACATTTATTATTGTTATGTTATCCTTTAGGAATCAGCTTAAACTCCACTTTTCCAGAAAAGTCACTGCTCATAAACTAGTGTGGCCATACTTGTCACATATGCCTGTCCTCAAGTGCCTTCTGCTCATAGCACCTGCCATACTTTACTGTTGTGGCTTAATAGCCTATCAGCCTACCTGATTTTATTTTATTTATTTATTTATTTATTTTGGTAGAGCCGGGCTTTGAACTCAGACCCTTGCACTTGCCAGGCAAGTATTATTCTCCTGGGCCATCTCCCTGCCCCCCCCCAATTTTAAATTTTCATGAGGTCATGGGCTGACACACCTTAAATGCTAAGCATAAAGTATAATAGCTGGCACAGTAGGTACCTAATAAATGTTCTGTGAATTAATAAATGGATGATCATTTGCCTTAGACAATGTTAAGACTTTTTCTGGCTGGCCAGATAGCTTAGTAGACTAAAGCACCCGATTTGGCATAGCACAACAGCCAGGGTTCAATCCCCAGAGTGCTGTGCCAGCCTCACCCCCAGGGCACACTGAGAAGGTGATTGAGACTGAGCGTGATGGCGCATTCCTGTAATCCCTGCACTTGGGAGACTGAAAATAGGAGAATCAGGCTGGCTAAATAACTCAGCTTATTAAAGTGTCTGCAAGCAGGTGCAAGGCCCGGGTTTCACTCCCGGGGCCTGCCATGCTGGCTCTGCCCCTGGGATTCGATAAAATAGCAATTGAGACTGGCACATGCCTGGAATCCCAGCTCTTGTGAGGCTGTAAAACAGGCAGATCACTATGAGTCTGACCTAGTAGTAAAGGGCCGGGGAGGTGGCTCAGTGGAATAAGTGCTTGCCTGGCAAGCTCAAGGGCCTGAGTTCAATCCCCGGTTCCACCAAAAAAAAAAAAAAAAAAAAAAAAAAAAAAAAAAAAAAAAAAAAAGAAGCCGGGCGTGGTGGCGCATGCCTGTAATCCCAGCACTCAGGAGGCTGAGGCAGGAGGATTGTTGTGAGTTCGAGACCAGCCTGAGCTACAAAGTGAGCTCGAGGCCAGCCTGAACTGCATAGTGAGACCCTGTCTCAAAAAGACAAAAAAAAAAAAGAAATTTCCAGCTGATCTAGTAGTAAAACACTGAACACCTTGAGACCCTTCCCTAAAATACAAAAAAAAAAAAAAAAAAAAAAACAAGGTGAATCACTATGAGTGGGATCTATGATCTATGTAGTGAGACCGTGAACACCCTGTAGACCCTGTCCTAAATTTAAAAAAGATTTTTTCTGAAAGAACCTTTACAGCTTACACTTTGTGGGCTACAACTGGAGAACACAAACGAAATACTCAGTCATATTTTTTTTTCAATATATATTTGCTACAGGGTCTCACTGTGCAGCTCGGACTCATAATGATCCTCCTGTTTTCAGCCTCCCCAGTGCTGGGATTATAGGTGTATGCCACCACATCAAGTACTTGTGCTTGCCTAAGCAGGTGCTTAGTCTGCTAAGCTATCTCACCAGCCTCTCAGTAATAAATTTTTATGACTGCAAATTCCCACATATTCTTTTTATCTGAGTACTCTGTTATAAAGAGCAAACATCAAGCATTCCAATTAACAAACTATTATATTATATTATATTGTATTATATTATATTGTGTTATATTATGTTATGTTATATTATTATTATATTATATTATATGAAAATAACAACTATTCCCTTATTTTAGCCAAGAAGCTCACCTGATGCACAATACTCTTAATCTGCCTCGTCGGGTCCCAGCATGTGAAACTCCATATTTCACTAGGTGAGTTTTTCTGGGGACTCTCCCTGAGATGGCAGACGACTTCTTCGTGGGCAGTGCCTTTGGAGAATATTTCTTCACCTCTTCACCCCTGAAAGATCTCAAAGTTGAAGAGAGGAAACAAAAGAAAAAAAAAGAAGAGTATCTCTGCATATGATGAAAATAGCTTTTAACATACAAGCAAAATTAAACAAATAAACTCACTAAAATACAAAATGACTATGCACAAGAGCAATAAGCTTTCCAAATTTGTTTTCTGTAACAAATATCTGCTAACAGAACTATCTGGGCTGGGGATACAGCTCAGTGGTCTAAGTGCCTGCCTGGCAAGCATAAGGACCTGGGTTCAATCCCCAGTACCACCTGCTGTAAGGGGCTAAGGAGATGGGTCAGTGGAATAAAGCCTTCCCTGGTAAGCACAAGGGCCTGAGTTCAATCCCCGGTTCCACAAAAAAAAGAAAGAAATATCTGCCAGTCCCTGGAGGTGGGTGTCACTCTAGGAACTACAGCAGTAGGGTATGTTGAAATCATTAGGCCTAACACATTCTTATGTTGTCAATATGTAATTTTAAAGGAAATTTGAAACAATCTTCATTCATACAAAAAAATTAGAAAGGTTTTTAATAATAGAAATTTGATATCAATATGAAGTCACATTTTTTTTCTGTATTTAGGACAGGGTATACAGGGTCTCACTGAGTAGATAAGACTTGTAGTGATTCTCCTGTGTTCAGTCTCCCAAATTCTGGGATTACAGGTGTGCCCAGTCTCATTCATCCTTCCACTGGGCCCTTCGGGGTGGGGCCAACATGGCACACCAGGGATGGAACCACAACAGCTGTGCTCTGCCTAAGGAGGCACTTTAGTCCACTGAGCTATTAGGCTGGCCCCTGAGTTCAACTTCTAATACAACAAAAAATAAAACAAAACAAAAAACCCTCAGTGATGAAATAGAGGGCCGGGGAGATAATTCACAGAATAAGCGCTTGCCTGGCAAGCGCAGGGTCCTGAGTTCAATGCCCAGTACCACAAAAAAGATAAAATAGAAATCCGTAAGTCTGCACAAATATAAGAAAATAAATGAATAAAAAATTATATAGACTAGAAAGCTCTACTTCATAGCAGAATGTGGACTAACACGCTTAGAAGAATTACAAAATCATTAAGAAACCACCAAAATAATAACTGATTCAGATAAAATCATCAATGGATGCAAAATAAGTTCAAGCTAGCTTGATAAGGAGTAAGATACAGCCCCAAGAAATATCTATCCACAAAAATATTTATTACTTTATAATAGAGAAACAGCAGACACCACCTAACCAAATGAGAAAAGTAAACATCATCCATAACGGAATCAATTAGTATGATGTGTTTCTTTTTTTTTGGCGGAACCAGGGACTGAACTCAGGCCTTTGCACTTGCCAGAGAAGCACTTATTCCACTGAGCCATCTCCCTGGCCCCTATGATGTGTTTCTTGACATGGTACACTGAGGACACAGGATCATTTTTGCAGTTATTCCTGGCTAAAATGTATAACTTAAATAATGAACAACAGGGCTGGGGAGATAGCTTAGTAGAATAAGTGCTTGCCTGGCAAAGCACAGGGTCCTGAGTTCAATCCCCGGTACTGCAAAAAAAAAAAAAAAAGAAGAAGAATGAAGAAACTCAATTTGAGAAAATTCTCAAAGCATGAAGTAATCTGAATTCTTCAAAAATGTCTACTAGGTTCTGAAAGGTAAGGAAACACTGAGTTCCAAATTGTAAGAGATTAGGGTTTAGGAGTCCAGGGAGATGGCTCAGTAGAATAAGAGCTTTTCTGGCAAGTGCAAGGGCCTGAGTTCAATCCCTGGTTCTGCAAAATAAAAATTAAAAAAAGAGAGAGATTATGGTTTAGATCTTAAATGTTCCCAAAAAGATCAAGTGTTAAGAACTTGGTCCTCAGCTGATCACACTACTGAGAGAAGGTGGAAGTTCTAGGAGGTGGGACCACTTGGAGGAAGTTAGGTCACAGGGGAAGTGCCCTTAAAGGGTACATGGGACCGAGTCTCCTTCCACTTCTTGCTTCTGGACACCACAACATAAGCAGCTTAGCTGCACCTATACCCACAGTGATGTTCTGCCTATACCTAAAAAACAAGGAAGCATGATATGAAACAATGGGCCATGATATGAAACCTCTGAAACCAAACATAAACTTTTCAAAAACAAATCAGCCAGACATGGTGACCCAGGCCAGCACTTGAGCGAATGAAGCAGGAGGATCACTTTGAGTTTGAGACCAGCCTGGGCTACATGGTGAACTCAAGACAGCCGGAACTGCATACAGACCCTGACTCAAAAAGATAAAAATAATCAATCAATCAAAAATAAATCTTGGCCAGGGTAATAGCTCAGGAGACTAAAGCTTAGGCAAGCTTAGGCAAGCACAGGGACTGTAGTTCAATCCCTGGCAACACATGTGGAGCCAACCCCACCCCCAGGGAAGGCAAGTGGGCCACAGCATCCGGGTGTGTGGAGTGGTGCACAACTGTAATCCCAGAGCTGGGAAGGGTGAAAATGGGAGGATCACTGCTCTACTGAGTCTGAGCTGTGTAGTGTGACTCTGTACAAAAATAAATAAATAAAATAAATCCTGAAATACAAAAATAAATCAATCAAATACATTTAAATCATAATAATTAAATATTTCCTCCTTTGATTTTCTCAGGTACTTTGTCACAGTAACAGAAAGCTAACTAACAGAGACTAATAAGACAAAATGTGATGTGTGGACCTGGACTGAAATCTGGAACCAGAGAGGAAAGGGGTAAAAGGGAAGTTTTTCTCATGTTGTTTCTTTCTCCATATATAAATATCCATCCTTATTTTTTGCTTTAGTTACATCCTGTAAGGTCACAACAAATACTAAATTAGGAAATAATAAATCACTCTTATAAAAAATATAGAATTCCCTAGCCAGGCATAATGGCGCATGCCTATAATCCCAGTACTCGGGAGGCTGAGGCTGGAGGATTGTTGTGAGTTTTAGATCAGCCTGAGTTACAAAGTGAGCTTAAGGCCAGCCTGAACTGCATAGTGAGACCCTGTCTCAAAAAGACAGAAAAAAAAAAAAAAATA
>PVKA01041442.1:0-18087 GCA_004027165.1 Ctenomys sociabilis | reverse complement strand
AAGTTTATTTAGAATTTATATTGTTGCAGGATACTCTACTTCCTGAATTTTTGATTTACATAATTGAATTTATTCTTTTATTTTCCCTCAAAGCAATCTTCAAATTATTACAACCAACATACAACCATATGCTGCTAGATTAGATTTTTCTACTGTGTATCTTTGAATAAATATTATAGCTTTTGGAGGAAAAAATAATAAAATAAATTTTAAGGATACCTGATTCCCAGCATTTATTATAGAAAACAGGGACCTCCTCAAAAATGCCTGTGGAAGAAGAGTATTGCATGTGCTTCTTCGCAGGGATTGGCTGGCCACTCTTCTACAATGCCCCGAGTGTAGCTAATAAAAAACGAGTGGTTATATTTTGCTGCTCATTTTAATTCTCCGCATCGTTACAAATATCCCATACGTAAGTGCTGCCATTCCAAAACAGAACACTAGCCATCTATCCATGACTATTTTGTGAGGTAGAAATTTGCTCCTGAGAAAACTCTCAAACCCTATGATAAATATAATTGTAAAATACTACAGGGAATTATTGCACACAATACCACGTCCATGAAAGCTGTGTGCTTGTTAAAGTTGGAATTGATTATTATTTTCATGCCTCCATGATGGTAGCCTCTGTTTTTCACTGCCAGTGGAAAGAGCTGATGCACATCCCCCATGACAACTGGAAGTGGAAGTAAGAGTTACAGCCACACTTTAAAGAACCACGGAACTGTGTTGGAAGTTGGGAAGAGGAGGGCTCTCACTCAGTAACCCCAGAGAGTGATGTAAGAATCTGCAACCTCAAAGGACAGCGTAAGAAATGATTGCCTGCGTTGTCAGGCAGACAGCCTAAGTAGAAGCAATGACTGCCCAGAGGAAACGCCAGGATTTCTCTTATGATAAAAGGCTGAAAATATTTTCTAAAATATAGTCTGATGAGCAAAGAATAAGCAGAATGGGTTGAAAAGCATGAAAGGGAAGAAATTAGAAGGATTCTTGGAGGCTGGAGGGACTCAGGGGAGCTGCCAAAGTGTGGGCAAGCACCACCCACAAGTGTGGTGCTTTCCTGGAAGCTGGTCCAACTACGTAAGAATGGTTTAAGAATTTTGAAGGACTCTGGGTGGTCTACAGCTCTTTGGTGAGATGCATCTCTTGGCCCATAGTGCACAGGGGTGGGACTTGTCCAGCAGCTGGTCCAGCCTTTTAAAATCTTAGCAGGATTCTGGGAGGCCCATGGGATCATGATGGCTCCTCCAACTTTCCTTATAAAGATTACAAAAACTGTGCTATGAATGAGTACGACAAAGACAAACAATATGCAGTGTATTAATTGTTGTAATTCTCCTACCAACCTGTTTTGAAGCTGTCTCATTGCAATTTTTTCTCAATAAAGTTAATTTTAAAAAAGCAAAGCTTGGAAAAACTTTTATAGAAAGATTTACTGTCAGTTGTTGAGGAGAAAAAATGAACAATCAAATTCATCAGCACCATCATTTTGTCCTGATTAGGACTGTTGAAAGTATTTTATTAATGGTATTTTTACAAAATTCCAAAGAAATTTGACATTTGAATGGGAGAACTAGGTCATATGGCAGACGGGGGAGCTGTGAGTCCAGCCTTGAACTTGCTGAGGGAAGGAGGGAAAGAATGGGCAAAACAAGGGTGTTGGCTGGCAACGCAGAATTAGCGTACAGTGTTCAGGTTTCACTGAGTTCTAAACGATGAGATATTTAAAAATACAAGAATACAATGATAAATAGCAACTGCGGGATAATTAAAACCAAATACTCCATTCCTAAGTCTACAGACATTAAAGAAATAGTGTCTCGTTTGCTTTGCCGAAATGGGGTGGATAAGATGGGCCAGTGGTGAGTGTGCTTCTTGCCAGAGACAAGAACAAAGCTGGGGGAGGGGCAGGATCAAGCAACATCTTTCTGTTGCTCCGCCCATGATACAAACTTCTTCACAGTCTTGAGAACTACTGTTTCTCCAGCTTCTATTATCGTTTGTTCCTTCAAACTGGTAATAAATGAATAAGTGGTATTGAGGCACCAATTAATCTACGTTCCTTTATAACAGAAGTCAGTGCTTCTGTATATCTTTAATTCTTGTGTTTTTCTTTTCTAAAAAATATATTTAGGACAGGGTCTACAGGGTCTTACTGCACAAGTCGGACTCATAATGATCCTCCCATTTTCAGCCTCCCGAGTGCTGGGATTACGGGTACGCACCAGCACGTCGTCTCAGTTGCTGTCTCAGCACACCGTGGGAACAGGGCCAGCACGGCATGCCGGGGGTCAAATCCCAGTCCCTGTGCCTGCCTAAGCAGGCGCTTTAGTCCGCTGAGCTATCTGGCCCGCCCTAGTCCTTGTGTTTTTCAAATCCTGTTGGACTCGACAACCTTTAGCTCTAAATAGCCCTGTGCTCCCAATTCCCATGCGAGAAGAATTCCTGAACAAGTCATCTTTCTGTGTAAGGCACAGAGCAAGGGGTGAGATGGAATGGGGATTAGGCATCATTTTCCAACCCTTTACCTTCAGTTTGAAGGTAGAGAGAAGGCAGCGAAGTGAACCAGAATGCCGTGAATGAAAGGCAAGAAGCCAGAAACACAACTCTGATTTGGAATAGTGCTGCCAGCTTTAACGGGAACCAGCAGGGTTTGGAGACTTTGTTGTCTTTTGAAGTTTTAACCAGTATTTAAAAGATCGTGAAAGAAATATATGCTTAGGCAGGTGAGTTAGCTCAGAGGTCTAAAGTGCCTGCTTAGGTAAGCTTAGGCAGGCAGAGCGGACTGCAGTTCGATCCCTGCCAACACATTCCGTGCCAGCCTCGCCCTCAGTGTGGGCTGAGCTGGCCCCCAGCAAAGAAAAAGAAAAACAAAACAAAGCTCGATCCTTCAATATTCAGGAATAAGCAAATAATTAAGTTAGGTGAAAATTAAACATTAAATGTACTTTTTAATGATATGTAATTGTTCTTTAATAAACTTTAAGTCACAGTAAAGTAATCCACGCATACATGTCCATTTTGTTAGTTTAAATGTATACATGTCCACTAAATTTTAAAACATAATAATTAGGAATTATTTTAGCTTTGCAAGTCTGATAACATAAAGTTTTCTCTTTATCGAGAATAACATTAAATAAACAAATAAAAATATTTCTAATCCACATCAAGATTTTTCCCTAGTGAATATTTTGGTATGTTAAGTAATTTAATTCTTAAATTGTCCTAACATATTAGAGAGGAAACTTTTTTGTTTTCCCCACTATGAGGATGTTATTGGAGCCCCTGTGGTTGGCTCACGTTGAGTCTTAGCAAGTCAAGTCATTGGAGATTTACTGAGAATCAGTTAATATATTTGTCATCTGTGTGGAAATGCATTTCCAGTGGAAGTCTTTTGTTATCACCTGACATAGATCAAGTATTTCAAAAAGCAAAAAAAAAAGACACACTCTGAAAAATTAATTCTGACTGCTTTATCTAAGACTTAGGTAGCAGAGTGGAAAATAAAAGGGAGAAATGCAACTCTCAAACCCTGAGCTCAGGTTCCCTAAGGATCCTCCACATACAGCCACTGCAAGGTGATATCTGTGCACCTTCAGGTGTGTGTTGCTAAACAGCAGGGCTTTAATATCGTGTGTGATATTAAATATAAATACATTTATGATTCTATCACCAAAATTGAACCTCCCATTTTTATAAAAATACTTTATCAATGAAGAGAAAAAATAAACAAAAGATTGAAAATTTACAGGCCAGCGAGATAGCTCAGCAGACTAAGCGCCTGCTTAGGTAAGTTCAGGGGCCGGGGTTCGATCCCTGTCACAATGTGCTGCACTTGCCAGGCAAGTGCTTATTCTACTGAGCCATATCCTCAAGCCCTGAAACCAAATTTGTTTTCCAACTCAGTCCTTTTCACAAGAGAGGAATGCCAGGGGTAAGGTGGAAAAACGTGTTCCTCACATGTGACATAATGAGTTTTACAGTAAATTTACCAACAAGTGTGTTAAGTTTAGTGTCCCATAAACAAAATCTCTATACTCTATTCCCATAAATGTTAAAATACAGTTTGATTTGGGTGTACGTTTTGGAGATATTGCAATTTACTAGTTCAAGCAACTTATCTAATTTAATAATGGATACATTATGTGAATTTTCACAGTACTTCTGTAAAGTAATAATTTCCATCTTACAAATGAGGAGATAAGGCTTCTGGGTCACAACACCCAAGATAAGGTGGCCACGTGGCCTTGCCCAACATCCAGGCTCTTTGTGACCTCAGCTCCCAGCGGGGGTGGCCCACTGACCATCAGAGGAAGTGGCCACTGTGGAACCCACCTCTCCCTGGGTCCCTGTGCCACAGTGGTCTTCGTATTAATAAAAGTCAAATCACAAGCACTGATGATCGCTTCAGTTTGGTCATGGCTCACGAAACAGACTAGTTAATTGGTGCCTTTAACACTTAGATGAGTTTAAAAATGGGCAGGAAACCTCTGATAGGTGAAGAGTTAAGCTGATAGATTCATCTTTATTTAAAACCCCATCTTAGTGATTATTCCTAGGTGTAATGTTTAGCTATTTCTGAAATCAAAAAAGTTAAAGGCAAAGATGCATTGTGCAAGGATGAAGGGATTGCGCAACTGCGGCCTTCAAACCTCACGAGGACTCAGGCAGCCAGTACAGATCTCGGCCCCTGGCAGAGAGAGCAAATCACCCAGAGTGACCCACAGCTGCCTGGCTGTGCTGTCAGCCACAGTCAGTGAAGAGGTTGAAAGTCCCTGAGTTCCATGTTATTACTTGGAATTCCTTCAAATAAATATGGTTTGATTTATACTCAATATAACTCCAAAAGGTGGCTGATGTTAAAAGTCACATAAGGGTTAATAAAGTTGAAGCAGAAAATGATATCCATAAGAAAAAAAAGAAAAAAAAAAACTCTTATATAGCAAAAGTGAAGACCACATACATTTAAAGTGAAGGCCTGAATTTCCTAGGCTTCAGAGGAAGGAGAAAAAAAGTGACAGGCTTCCTTATCTGAAAGAATGATTGGGGCTGGGGAGATAGCTCAGGAATATAAGTGCTTGCCCAACAAGCACAAGGTCTTGAGTTCAGTCCCCAGTTCAAAAGAAAAGAAGGGAGGAAAGAAAGAAAGAAAGAAAGAAAGAAAGAAAGAAAGAAAGAAAGAAAGAAAGAAAGAAAGAACGAAAGAAAGAAAGAAAGAAAGAAAGAAAGAAAGAAAAGAAGAGAGGAAAGAAGGGAGGAAGAAAGAAGTGTTTTGGAATGTTCTTGATAAATAAATGAACATACAGGGACCAGTATTCTATTCCTGGCACTATGTGCCACTCTAGCCCTATACCTCAGTGCACTGAGCCTTTGATGGAGTCCAGGTATGGGGGTACACACCTATAATTCCAGTACTAGGAAGGCTGAAACAGGAGTATCACTAGGAGTCCAAGCTGTGTGGTGAGACCCTGCACAAAAAAAAAAAAGATTTTTTTTTTTAATTCATGGTGAATTGTAGCAAAAAAAAAATTTGTGAGATCAGTCATTCCATCGAGCTACCATACTCGCATAAAGGTATCACTAATGAGTTTTCCAAAGATATAAAAGCAATTTTCAAATACCTTAATTTCATAAAAGCTCTCTAAAGTTGGAAGGAATAACTATAAAAGCAAGGATAATGCTCACACTGGAGCCCAAGATGATGAATGTTTAGAATATGATGGTACAGAGATCCGACCAACACTAAGTAGAGAGGTTGGCATATGGACAGCAGGATTTGGTCACTGCAGTTTCTTCTCTTGAATATTACTGGGCTTTACTATTTCACCCCCAAAGGCATTCTCTACATTGTAGGACTGTATTTATAGAGCCTTCCATTGCTGTGTCAGGGGAAAATGTTTAGAAGATTTACAAACATTTTGGACATTTATTGTAAGAGTTAGAAAGCCAGATCAGTGTCCCTAACCCCAAATGCCTACACACAGGAGTTACTTATAAAATCTATTAAATCTTTTTTTGAGAAACTCATTAATAATGACTAAAGCACTCTAGTTCTACATAAATAGTTTTAGAAAGGTTAATAAAAGTATTTTTCTTAAGAAGCCTGCTACAGTTCATGTCTAGGTGTCCCCCCAAAGCCTCATGAAGTTATTGAGCTGGTGTCTAGAGTTCCTGATTAATTCATGATTCAACGCTGGGATTAGGGTATGAGTGCTACACCAGCCCTGGGGCAGTCAGTTTCGGAGGCCATGATAAAATAATGTCAGTCATTCAAAAGAGAGATTTCCAAACTGCAGAGCTACAGCAAGAGGAAAGAAGTGGAGCACATCTCCAAGCACTAGCAAGTCACTAAGAATGTCCTAAAACTGTAGAGGGGAGGTCCACACTGCTCAGATGCATGCAGGGAAAATGATTCTTTGCTGTACAATAAGAATATTGATGCCTGCCTTTATTTTTATTTTATTTATTTATTTACTTATTTTTTATGTATCTAATACAGGGTCTCACACCCAGCAAGACTCTTAGTGTCCTCCTCTTTTCAGCCCTCTCAACCTGGGATTACAGGTGTGCACCACCACACCCAACCTCGGTGGCCGGCTTCCAGTTGGCATGGCCTGCTGTTCTGAGGATTGAACCCCAGTCCCTGTACTTGCCTAATTAAGCAGGTACTTATTCTGCTGAGCTGTCTTGCCAGCTCTATGCGTGCCTTTATTCCTGAAATAATTTGAAATTTCTATGGGGCAGAAATATCAGTGATTAAGTTTAAGCTCATTTAGCTTTCACTGAAATGAATTTTTTCATCATTTCAAAGAATCTTGATAGATCAATTAATTAATATTACAATTTTATAGAGAAAGCCAGGTACAAAATGAAGCAGAACTGCCCATAACAAGGAAAAATCATTGCCTGAAGGTGATTCACCCCAGAACAAAACAATTCTGCATTTGCTTTTAGAAATAGGTTCATGAAGAGAAAAAAGAAAAAAGGAAAGGAAAACCTGTGAGCTATTAATATAGAAGGAATGAAATGTTTACCTGTAGAAAACACCAACCTCTGTTGGCTCTGCTATTTCTCTTGTGTTTCTCTGTGTCACTCGTTGTCACACACCCAGCGCCACACGGGGCTGCCGGAAGTCAGCAAGGTGAGCAGCTCAGCCTGCGCTTGCATGCCGCGGATTAATTCACCATTTGTGGCAACATCATGATACTGGGGCAGCACTCTCACTTTTCTAAACATGAAAAACCGGAGGCACAACATTCCCAGGATCTAGTGCATCCAGGAGCCATGCTGACACACAGACATCAGGATTTCTTTTTTTGTTTGTTTGTTTGTTTGTTTTTCAGAGCTACTCTTTTTTTTTTAAATGTACTTGGTACAGGGTCTTACTACACACCTGAGACTTGTAGCGATCCTTCTGTTTACAGCTTCCCCAGTGCTGGGATTGTAGGTGTGCGTGACCTGCCCAGACTCCTTCGCTGCTTAGTGTGTCCTAGGGTGGAGCGGTGTGGCATGCTGGACTCGGGGGTTGAACCCTGGTCTCTGCTTGTCTGCTATAATTACACAACAACATAGAAAGAGACTAAAGCATTATTTGCATGTGATACTTATTACATACTTGAAAAAATAAAAAAGACTATAACAAATAGGTGATTTGTAAGATAAATGGTAACTATCCAAATAGAAAAATTCATAGCTTTCCTGTATATGACCATGAGTTAGAAAAGACAAAATATTTGGTTAATGCCATGGGGAGGAGAAATATATATATGTATTGCAACAGATAGTTGAAACATGCAAAAGCTATATGAAAAAGTTTTAGATAATGTTGAACACAATAAAACAGGAATAAATACAAAAATATATCTTATTATTGGATAGGAGGCAATAACTGAATGAAATCCATTCTCCCAGGTTGATGTATACACTTATAATGATTTCTATACAAGTAAAAAAGAGAGTTCTGCCGGGCATGGGTGGCACATGCCTGTAATCCCAGCACTCTGGAGGCTGAGGCAGGAGGATTGTTGTGAGTTCGAGACCAGCCTGACCTACAAAATGAGTTTAAAGCCAGCCTGAACTGCACAGTGAGACCCTGTTTCAAAAAGACAAAAAAAAAAAAAAAAAAGTTCTTCCCCCCACTATATAATAACTAGAAAAAAACAGATAAAGCATTTATTTTTAGAATACACAAATTAATAAATGAAAATTTTTTTTTCTTTTTATGTTTTAGGGAAGGTGTTCAGGATTTCACTACTAAATCAGACTTGTAGTGATCTGCCTGTTTGCAGCTTCCCAAGAACTGGGATTGCAGGTGCTTGCCACCAGGATTACTCTCAACTGGGGTCTCAGCAAGCCCTGTGGGTGGGGCCAGCAAGGCAGGCCTGGTGATTGAACCCCTAGCCCCTGCACCTGCTTGCAGGTGCTTTAATCCGCTGAGCCATTTGGCCAGCCCTTATGAGCTGTTTATTAAAATTATTTTTAAGGGAAAAATAAATAAATAAATAAATAGCAGAGACATGCAATTGAAGAATTTTGAATGGGAGAGAGGAGAGAAGATCTATCAATCAGAAATATCTCATAAGGGACATCAGGATTTCAGGGTGTCACGCAGAGGAGGGGTAACCATGGAGTCGGAGATGCCCGCAGTGTGGGTGTGGTGGAGAACCGTCTGCTGGACCCTGCCTTCTCTATGATGCAGGTACCCGCTAGCCCTTGTATGGTGACACTGGCTTACTGCCCTATGCTACTTAGACTCCTGGGTCTGTCTTTCCTGTCACAGTGACCAACATGTCTACTTAGTTTTACTTTATCAAAATCCCTTATGACTTTTTTCTCTCTGAATCTGGGGGTGTGAGAACAGTAGCCTCAAGGTTGAGTTGTCCTTCCCCAGCCAGGCATGTCCCAATCACAGGAATTCATTCACCTTTCCCCTCTTCAGCAACTTAATCTTGACCCATGAGAATATTCCCATAACCTTTTTGTTTTGTATTTAGGACAGGGTCTATAAAGTCTCACTATGTAGATCAAACTTGGAGTGATCCTCCTGTTTTAAGCCTCCCAAGCGCTGGAATTGCAGGCACATGCCACCATGCCCAGTCTCCATCACCATCTCAGCGCACCCCAGGGGTGGGGCTGGCACGGCATGCCGGGGATCGAACCCTGGCTGCTGTGCTCTGCCTAAGCGGGCATTTTCATCTGTTGAGCTATCAGGCTGGCCTTCACCATAACCACATTTTGCTTTCAGTTACTGAAGGTACACACACAATGTGTATAGATGTATGATATATACAATTGCCATTATATGTAAACCACAAGATCTTTTTCATTTTTAGGTAAAAATCCACCATAATAATTGTTGTTGCTGCTTAATATTTTTAGATGTCATAACCTATATCAGTACTTAGAAGATTAAGCAAGTCAAATGGAATAGACATTTATTCTCTGACTGCATAAATAATGAATACCATTTAGACTAAGGCAACATGTGCTACCAATTCTTTTTTAGAAAATAAAATGCTAAAATAATGGAGAATTAATAACTGGGCTTTTGTAAATTTCCAAGCAATGAAATCAGTAAGATGTTAAAATTAATATAACTATCATAAAGGTGTTTTAGGGTCTTATTTTTTAAATATAAAAAGAAAACCCTAACAAAGAGAGCCTACCTAAGCAACGTCCAGAAAAGACGTGTGCCAATATCCATTTGTTATCTTAGCAAACTTAATAAGCAAATTGAAATGCTGCAGAATGAGCATAATCAATGTCATGCAATCAATAATGAAAACAGACAAAAACACTGACTAAACCTTGCCATGGCCAATTTATTCCAGTCATTTTGACACAATCACTACGGTTTTTCAACAGTTTCCCTACTGACAGCTGCTCTGAGAACATAACATAATCCACTTAAGGGCTGGGCAGTACCAATTCCCCTCACTGCCTTTGAATTAAAGACACTTGTGCATCTTCCTCTAACTTCCTGCAAAGACGAAAGAAGGTTAAAAACTACAAAACTACATGGAGGCTAAAACAAAATAATAAAGCAAAGGTCTCAGACCCTGTCACTGTGCTTGATGACAATATGTCAGCCACTATTCATACTTAACAATAGAGTCATTCCTACACAGTTTCCTTCTCTAGGAACGTGTGGTTAATCCTTCTACAATCATGGCATCTCATTACTACGAAAAGAATCATTTCATTACAAATACATAGCCTATGAATAAAGCTATAAAATTACTAGTACATGAATGTCAGCTTAAATGTATCTTTATATTTGTATTAGGAAGGTTTCATTGTATCTACAACAAATGTAAATTTGTGATTCTCAAGAACTTGTCAAACAGCAAACAACTAATGAACCAGAAAACAGTGGTTCTTCAAAATCAATAAAAGTCTCCTGCTGGATCCCTGGGTCCGCATGCTGCACCAGCCCTGAGAGGTGAGCTGGCAACGAGTCCGGACATGGTGGCACGCATCTGCAATCCCAGTGCTGGGAAGGCTGAAAACTAGAGGGTCATCAGGAAGCTGAGCTGCACAGTGAGACCCTGTACCACATACATAAATGAAAATAATAATAATAATAATAGTAATAATTATAAAAGTCCAAAAATATTCTGATATGAAGGAAATCTAGGCCAGCCATGGTGGCAAATAAATTTGAGATCAGTCTGGGCTACATAGTGAGGTCAAGTGCAATCTAAGCTGCATAGGGAGATCCTGCTTCAGAAAGAAAGAAAGAAACAAAGAGAGAAACAAAGAAAGGAAAGAAGAAAGAAAGAAAGAAAGAAAGAAAGAAAGAAAGAAAGAAAGAAAGAAATCTAGAACAAATACTTTAATTTCTTATCCAAATAAAAGCCCATTTGGAATGTAATTCAAAATTATTGAAATATTAGAATTATATGATATGCATAACAAATATGTAATTTAAAATTGTGAACATGATAAATGTTGAAATAAATGTGGTTTTCAAAATATGTATAGCTTAATATTTTATTACTTGTCAATTTAAATATTGTCATTATAGGGCTGGCAAGATAGCTCAGTGGTCTAAAGCGCCTCTCAGGGACCGTGGTTCAAGCCCCATCCCCACATGCCATGCCAGCCCCTCCCCCCAGGGCGGGCTGAGCTGACCCCCCCCTCCCCCGCCGCCGCAAAAAAAGAATCCGTGATGTGTAGCGAGACACTGTAATAAATAAATGAATTTAAAAATATATATATTGTCATTATAATCTTTACATAGTGGCGTGGCGGTCACTGAGGGCTGCCTAAGTTCTCCTTGCAGTACGAAGACTAAAGCGGCAGGCTACTAGCCGGCTTAGCGTTCAACCCCTTCCCTGCCAGAACAGCGACCAGGCCTTAGTTCCTTGAAACACTCACCTGCAGTCTGAACCTTTTTTTACTCCGGCTAATAGAGCTTCTCATGCGAACTATTGAATGTGGTTACTTTACATTTATCTTCATTTGTGAGGGCTGGCCAGATAGCTCAGGGGATTAAAGCACCTGCTGAGGTAGATTCTCAAGTGGGGGTTGGGTCCTGATCCTGCCGTGTCAGCACTGCCCCCAGGGCAGACTGAGCCAGCGATTGAGACTGGGTGTGGTGATATGCACCTGTAATCCCAGTGCTTGGGGGTCTGAACTGTGTAGTGAGACCCTGCAGACCCTCTACTAAATACATAAAATAAAATAATAAGTATCTTCATTTGTTATAAATGTTTGCAGTGTCAGCAAGATAGCTCAACAGACTAAGCACCTGCTTAGGCAAGCACAGGGACTGGGGTTTGATCCCTGACTCCACCTGCTGCACGAGCCCCGACCCCCAAGCACGCTGAGCTGCCAAGCCCAGTCATGGTAGTGCATGTCCATAACTCCAGCGCTGGAGAGGCTGAAACAGGACAATCACTATGAGCTACAGCTGCGCAGTGAGCTGTATAGTAAAAGAAAAAAATTAAAAATCAAATGCTTCAGAATTAAATAGCAGAAAACAAAGCAGTCTATTGGCTAAGGAATACAACTAAATAAGTTTACTATAGCATCAAGTTAACACTTTTTTGCTTTCTTAAGAGAAAAAAATCTATACTTTGTCTCTGACATATGATATTCTGAGGGAAAAAATTAAATTTCACCAAATTCCATTTACTTACATGCATCATTTTATTAAATTTATTTCAATCAACAAAATTATTGGCCTCCATATGCCCTCTCTTCTTCACCTCATTTTCGGGCTCTCCTGTTACAATAACCATGCGTGACTGTTTAGATGACATCCATGTCCATCTTACCCTGTGATAGACTCAAACAGTTGTTCCTGCTGGCATCCTGACTGCATTTTTGAAGATTTAAGCAGATAATCAAACTACTATAAAAATAGCACATAATCTATGTTTCTCGGTAGTTGGGATTTATTTAACATGTTACCATTAGTCTTAACAGCAAAAATAGTGTTGACAGTTGAAAGCATAACTTTATTTTGGTTTTTAAGATAGAAGAGATTAGAGTACTGTAAAGCTCGCTGAAGGCTGGAGAGATAGCTCGGCGGTCTGAGCACCTGCCTGGCAAGAACAAGTTTCAGAATTCAATCCCTGGTACTGCATGCTGTGCCACCCCAGAAAACCAGGTGTGGTGGTACATACCTGTAATCACAGCTCTAGGGAGGCTGAGGCAGGAGGATCACTCTGAGATGAACTGTGTAGTAAAAATCTATATCAACAACACCAGCAACAACAAAAAGTATTCTGAGACCAGGGCTTTGCATGTAATACTAAGAGGTATGAAAAACTTTCAAATTATCCTTAAGGTTTATTAGATTGGCTATACACCATTTTCCTGTTCTTTGAAATCTTATTTATTTACTTATTTTTGTTCATTTTTTTTTTCATTTATGTATTTCTACAGGGTCTCACTCTGCAGTTTCAACTCGGAGTGATCCTCCTGTTTTCACTCTTCCCAGTGCTGAGCTTACAGGTGAGCGCCTCCACACCTGGTCTCCCTTGCTGGCACAGCACTCCCTAGGGGTAGGACAGGCATGGCATGTGGGGCCAGGGTTTGAACCTGGGTCCCTGCACTTGCCAAAATAGGTACTTGGTCCACTGAGCTGTCTTGCCAGCCCTGAAATTTTCTAAGGATTATTTCATGAGTATCTTATAGGACATGATGAAAACCAAAGGAAAGACATACATGCATTTAAAGACATACAGAGACAGACGTCACTAAGAAGGCAAGAGGGAGAGGACACATACATACTACTCTGGCTAAGATAAAAATGTGCACATAAGCCAGGTTCCTAAAGGAGTGGGGAAGTGTCTGTTCCAAGCAGGTGTAACACATTCTGACCAATCACACAAGCACTGTCACTCTTATGATAGAGTGAAATCAAAAGAGAAGTCAAACCAGACTGCTGGTGATGCAAACACAGTATCTCTTGCAACTATAAAAACTAATGAGTTTTCTAGTCACCCAAGGAAATGTTTTTTATTTGATTTTGTTGGTCTATGCCAAAGTGAAGAAACTAAAATAGAATGTCATTGCACAAAAGCTTGTGTGACTATTCTTAGAGGGTAGATCTGTTTCTAAGAACGTAAGGAAATGACGTTGGGTATCCATACAAACATCCAACTGGAAATGATCTTTCATGCTGATTTTGACTTTACTTTAAACTCATTATATACTATTAAAGGTGAAGGTGCTATTATGGCTCATGTCTAATGCACCCCAAACACACACAGAGTGTCTTGTGGTCCCAGGTAATGCTTTTACAGAGGTGGCTGGACCTAGAGTGTGTGATTCTGGGATTAAGAATGTGCAATTACGAAGGGCCAGATAGATAGCTCAGTGGACTAAGTACCTGATTTGGCAAGTATAGGGATCAGGGTTCAATCCCTGGCACCACTAAGTGCTGCACAGGCTCTGCCCCCAGGGCACTCTAAGCTGGCAACCGAACTCAGGTGTGGTGGTGCATGCCTGTCATCCCAGCACTGGGGAGGCTGCAAAAAGGAGGATCACAAGTCTCAGCTGCATAGTGAGAACCTGTAGCAAATACATGCATGAAAATAGAAGAGTGTGTGGTTACTAATCAATGTGCTGATTGGTTTGGCCTCACCCTAGACCTGGTAGCAGAGATAGAGTGTAAGTGGGACAGAAGATGCTCCTGAGGTCCTTCTCTTGCTTTGCTGCCTTCTCTTCATTATCAGTGATGTCCCTGTGTCATGCTACCCTGCCTTGGAGCCAGCTGACAGTGGGCTGAAATCTCTATGCCCTATGAACCAAATAAACCATTCCGCCTTTAACCTTCAGTGTCATGAATCTTGTCTCCACATGAGAAAAAATAACCAAGACAGGGTTTAAATGTGATAGAGACTGTGGTCCATCTTCCAACATAGAGGGTTTACTAAATGAAGGAGTGTACAGTTTAGGAGATTAGATGTAAGCATGCTGGTGCAGAGAAGAAAGGATGAGGAGGGCCTGAGTGAGAGGTGAATTGTTGTTAAGAAAATGAAGATCAAGAATGAAAAGAGGGGCAACCAGATAGCTCAGGGGACTAAAGCACCTGCTTAGGCAATTGCAAGGACCCGGGTTCTACCTTCTGCATGCTGTGCTGGCCCTGCCCCGGGGTGCACTGACACAGTGACCGAGACAGGGCATGGTGGAGCACACCTGCAATCCCAGCTCTTGGGAGGCTGAAAATGGGGAGGATCACTACAAGTCTGAACTACATAGCGAGACCCTGTAGACCCCATACTAAATACATGATTAAAAAAGAAGAATGAAAAAAGCAGGCTAGCTGAGACTTGACTATACTAAACTCCTTGGAGGAGAAAGCAGCATTCACCAGTCTATAAGAACAGGAGCTGCTTGTGTTCCAAATTATCCTTGAGATTGGCTATGCATCATTTTCCCATTCTTTGAAATTTTATAAGGCTGATTTCATAAGTATCTTCTAGGATGTGTTGAGAATCAATATAAATCTGTACCAAATCGTTTAGAAAATTATCTAACCAAACAAATGTTGTCAATAGCTATTTCTCTGAAAGACAAAACATGAATGATGAGTGAAACATGAGTGACGTCACACTTCTAGTAAAGAGGAGACAAAAAACACCGCCACAAAGTAGAGAAGGAAAATATCTGGATAAAGCAAATGTGAGCTCCATGCACTTTAGCTTTCCTTCCAGCTGTACCCCAAGTGGAAGCGTGGCACATCTGCCCCCCACCCCGTCACAGTAGCTATGCTCAGGCTAAAGAAAGCCCTTCCCAGGTCCCTCTGTGCATGCTGGCCACTGCCATGCTTGTGATCCCTCCTCAAATACTTGTTTTGCTTCTTTCCTCTTCTTCCTTCCTCTTGTCAAAACAATTACTATGATTTATTATTTCTGAAAACAAACAGGCAAACCATACAGCCTCATTAGTCGACTTGCGCATTCACACCTTCGAGTCTGAGACCAAGTTGTTATAACTTGCCTGGGTTTATAGCGCTACTGCTAGAATAGCTTCCTGTCAATTACGGCTGCTCGTTATGAGCCTTTTCACACATGTCAGCACTCTGCCCGCAGATTCAGGACAATGTGTTCCTGCTCTAGCATCTCTAACTTCAACGCTTTCTTCTATTTTGCCTGTGGTATCCCCACACTGTCCTCACCACACATCCCTCAGTTGATCCCTGTTGCCCTGAAATACATATACTCCCCTACTATACTGTGGTACCATGGGACCACAGCAGCCTTTATGCCTACATAATGCCTCGGCTTTCCTGGGTTTTTAAAATCACAGAAACACCTTCTTCTTTTCTAATATGATTCAGAATCATATAGTATAATTTTAAAAGAAAATTACTAGCAATTACAAATACCTAAAAAATGTTGCATTTTGTGAAAGCTTACAGCACTGAGCAGTGTAATTCCTTTGAAAGTGTCAAACACAAACAATAGACATCCAGACTGGTTTTAAAATGATTTCTCCAAGAACAATGACAAAAGCAAATATATCATCAAGTACAAAAAAAAGAAATTTTTAAGGAGAAACCTCTTCTTAGAACTAACATCAGAGGGCCAGCAAGATAGCTCAGAGGACTAAGTGCCTGCATAGGCTGGAGCAGGGACCAGGATTTGATCCTGGGCACCATATGTTGCACTGACCCTGCCCTCAGGCGCACTGAGCCAGCCACGGAGACCAGTTGTGGTGGTGCACACCTGTAATCCCAGCACTGGGGAGGCTGAAAACAGGAGGATCACTATGTGTCCAAGTTGTGTACTGAGACCCTGCGCCAAAAACATTAAAAAGAAGAAGAATTAGCACCAGCTTACCTAACAAAATGAAAGAACAAAATAAAGACACAAAACAGCAACAGTGCAGAAATACTCATGTCATCCAAGGACTGAAGAAAGACAGCCAAGTCAGGGCCTTTGGCTTTTAAACAAAAATCTACTGGGTGTACAACATGCAAGGCAAACCTTTTACTCAGTTGCAGACAACTGAATAAAAAGAGAAAAGCAAAAAAGGTTTTGATATTTTCATGACTTTTTAGTTATAATGCAATATTAATTTTTAATTCCAAACAGATAATATCCTATGCTATTATTTAGCATTAAGAAAAAAGTTTATTACATGCTCAGTATTTAAAAATATTTCCTACATCAAGTTATCAGAGTAAAGAATTATGCAGAAATTCACACTTCATTTAAATAATAAAAATGTTTTCTTGGATTTGGACAGTGGATTTCCTAGGGCACATATTTAATTTACTTTGTATTTCTCAGGACCTTGATTAAAATGTATGTTGAATAAAGTGTGTGAATGAATTATGATTAAATGATATAAGCTACCTCTAGAGGGAAAAAAAAAAACTCTTAATAAAGAGGACAACTTCTTTAAAAGATGTGCTGTTTATATATGTTGTTCCAGCTGACATTTTCAAAATAGTGAGAGAAAATATTATCTGATATTTTCTAATACTCTGAAATTCTATCATCAATCTTTTCAGTAGAGATTTAAGTAATTAGGAATGGCCAGATACTCAGCAGACTAAAGCACCTGCTTAGGCAGACTTCAGTGGCTGGGTTGAGTCCCCAGTGAGCTATGCAGGCCCCACCCCAGGGTACACTGAGAGGGTGTTTGAGACTGGGCATGGTGGTATGCCCTGCAATCCCAGCACTTGGGAGGTTGAAAACAGGAGAATCACTACCAGTCTGTTTTATGTATTGAGACCCTGTAGACCTTGTACTAAATACAAGAAAGAAAGAAATTTAAGTAACGGAAATAGTAGATTTGGTTGAAATTGTTCATGAAAACAAAGAAGTCCTCAGTGATTAATGGCATGCACATAGCTACAAGGGACTAAAAAGAAAATGATGAATGGCATTTAAGTATTATCTACATGAATTATTTCAATTTGTACCTCTTGACCTATGAAAACCATCGTAAGGGTCCATAAAGCTAGAAAAGAGGGTGAAAGCCACCAAGTTGAGGCAATGTCTTGTTTGCTTAGCTTCTCTTGACTCTTTTTCTCTTGGTGATATGTAATTTAGGAGATTCTCTGACTTAAAACACTTTTGCACTTAAGTTCTATTCCTTTAAATGATTGTATTCTTTGAATTCTAATTGAAGACCCAACTTTTGGTTATTGCAGCACAAGTAACTAAATTACTGTCACCTTCCAGGCTCGAGTTGAGATCTTCATTTGGGGTATAATTTAAGGACATGTGGTTACAAGTCCAGAACAAATATGAGCATAGATGAGGAATCTAGAAAGCCTCAGAGATGTTGTCTGGACTAAAACCCCCCACTTCTGGGGCAAACTATAACCCCATCCATGTATATCACCACATACGACTGCTCATCTCACATATCAGAGAAAATAAAAGTTCTGAACAATCTGCTGCTCATTAAATCGGTATTAAAACCATATGAACCTTTTCCCAAGTATCCAGATAAATAGGTGAAATGCTTGTGTTACAGCACAGTTGACAATTGATTTATGATTGTGTTAGTTAATCATATCAGATTTAATCAATTTTAAGCAGTACCAGGATAATTAACATTTTTATCTTAGAGGTTGAACTTATCTAAGTTATCAAAAGCATAAGCATACATTAA